>JAWZYV010013460.1:0-188167 GCA_038373885.1 Cheiracanthium punctorium
AACATTTTTATCAAGGAAGTACTTTAATCAAAATAGAAACTGATTTTTAATTTTGAGTTTAATTTTAAATTAAACGTAGCATTTTATACGTGAGAAATTCATTTCAAAAATGCGTAACGGAAATAGTATGAAAGTAACACACTTATATCTTATGGAATAAAAGACTGTGAGTAAAAAATACTTTTCTATTTTAAATAAGCATCTCACAGATTTAACTGAAATATTTACGTTTTTTTCTATGGGCAGGTTCAAAAAATATTTTATGACTAGCTGCGTACTCGTTCTCCGCAAGGTACACGTATCATTCGAATTAAACACGGTGATGCGGAATCTAAAAAAGGGAAAAATTATTTAAATCGTGATGGAACGTTGGCGCCATGGGTGCAAATCGAAGATGACTGTAACATGCTGGAACAAAATATATGTCAGTGTAACTGGAGATCACAAAAGAAGCAACTTCTCTTGCATGACCTTGCCCAGGCTTTTTCTCGGTGGATCTGGTATCGTGGAACTGCTTCTATAAGCTGAACACGACGCTATGCGTTAAATTGAACTCTCTGCAAATCTGGAGACTACCCTGCTTTTAGTCGCCACACATGGGATCTAGGCCAAGGGGTGGGGGTGTCCTCCGTGGGGGTCTTTCTAAGGGGTCCTAACCCGTAGTTATGGAGAAAACCAGCCATGTTTCCTAACATATGCATGATGAGAGTACTTTTTTATTTTCCGAACGGAATATAGGAAAACTCCGAACGATTAGGTCGGCGTACGCGACCTGTTGTGAACCAGAAGCCTTCCTTCTCCCAGTTCAGAGCGCTGTGCGCTCGGCCACTGGTCTTACTAAGTTTCTCGCACGCGATAAATCCTCAGGTGATTTTATTGCATGCTGCTGTGCATAAAACGTATAATAATTCCTGATAATCATATACAACACACACAAGACGTAGCGTAGAACAACTCCTTGTTTATTTTCAGGAAATCTTCGTTACAATGATCATATTGCCATGAAAGTAATACAACGTTATAGTTCGATTTATATAACGTCATTCTGGAGCCCGACATCCTCCTCGCCCTGGTCACCTTCCAGGGGGATGACCAGCTGCACTGGTCGGGCAAATGTATGTCCGTTCGCTTGCAGGTACGGATTTGGTTGTCACGACCTAAAATCACCTCCTCCACAAGTGCCTTTTTCCAGGTGTGACGAGGTCTAACGTCCTCCTACAGCAAAAGCACATCCCCTACTCGGATTTCAGCTCCTCTGGGTGGCGTCCTCACGTAGTGATATGTTCTCAAGTCCATTAGATATCCCTTTTGCCAGCTTTTCCAAAAGAATCCCATCAGATTTTGACGACTTCTCCATATACGTGATAAGTCTGAGTCGGAATTTGGTAAGCCAGAAGAGATAGTTTGTGAGTCGTTTTCCTATGAGAAAGTGGCAGAGTGTTAGTGCTTCGTCAGGATCTTCTGTAATACCATATTCATGGGCAATTGGTCTGCTGCTCAGGGCGGCTTCTACATCACATAAAACCGTGATCAAACCAGTGGTGTCTAAACAGGCTTTACCTAGGGTTTTCCACAGACACTGTTTGATGGTCCCAATCAGTCTCTCCCACCAGCCTCCCCGCCACGCCACCCGTGGGGCAATGAATTTCCATGTGACGTTCTAGTGGGCATAAAACTGCTGTACTTCAGAAAAAGATATGATGTTCCACAAGGACTTCAACTCTTTTTCAGCAGCGCAGAATATTGTGGCATTATCAGAGTCGACAGTGTGAGGAAGCGAACGTCGAGTTACAAATTGTTTTAGTGCTAGTAAGAAGACATCAGTGCTTAAATTTGAAACTACTTCCTCGAGTTACAGCACACGTAAATATGACTACGTAGGCCTTTGTAACCAGTTTATTGATTTTGACATAGAGTGGGCCAGCAAAATGAATTCCGGCAGTTTCAAATGTAGTGTACTTTTGAAATCTATCAGCTGGTAATGGAGCTCCTATCTGTTCACAACATCATTGCTTCAGTATCTTGCATGGAAGGCAATTTAGTATGACCCTTTAAATGGTGTGTCTTTCCCCCACTATCCAATATTCGGAACGAAGTTCAGAGAGCCTTATCCGAACACTTAGATGATTCACTCGTATATGTGTTTCGTGTATTAACAGGTTTGTAAAATGGTGAGAGCCGTCTAGTAAGATGGAGTGTTTTTCGGTATGAGACAAATCAGAAAACTGTAGGCGACCACCAAGTATTATGACATTATTCCATAGAAATGGATTAAATTTCTCTATTATTGAGTTCTAGGAAGGGATTTTCCTGTCATCAGGGCTTCATATTCTAAAGGAAATGTTTCCTTTTGAACAGTCTGTATCCAATAAGTACGAGCTTGATTTAGTTCTGTGGAATTAAATTCACTGACTAACTTATATTGGTTTTTACAGTTGTGGATAAATCGAAGAATCCACGACGTTACACGTAACACTTTAAAATAAGAACTGTAATTTTAAGCATTTATAACATGCTAAGTGTGGTGAAGTGAAACAGCAGTAAAATATAATTTTGAGACGGTTCCCATGGGAAGACCACACAAGTGGACCGTAAATTAGAAGAGGCGCCAGGCAATGGACAGTCTGGACACTATAGCACAATGAACTGTCAACGTTAAAATATTTATGGCCGAAAATATTTATGGCCGAAAATGATATGCAAATTTGGCGGGGTATATTCTCGAATGATCCACCTACATGTATGGGATTCGACGAGAGGATGCATTAATTCCCCGAGACGAACAAATCAGAAACTCCAGCCAATGATGTAAGAGGGGGTAAGAAAAGAGGAATCAACCCCGTGGGAGAAGAGAAAAGAGATGACAGAACGAGTGTGCTAGAAAAAAGGAAGCAGAGCAGAGTTTGAAAAAAGGTGTGAACGGACTTAAAAAATCAGTGTGTGCTTCGAATCAATATGATCAAGTTGTGTTCAAAAGAAACATGGAATCAGACGCCAGATGAGGGCTTAAGAAAAAGACAGCGGTTCCAAGAGGACACGCGTCGATCGTGTCTTGTGTAAAGACGGCTACCTCATCAGAATGGTGAATATTAACAGTAATCTATTTATTATTTGCGTCTCAAAACTTTTGTGGATACCCCTTATCCTCCAAAACCACATCTCCCCCAGACATGTTTAAGTTTAAAATTATGTCAATATCGTCTGTTAATTAATATTAGTGGAATGACTAAGAATAAATGGTATTTAGTTGCAATTCATAGAGTCTTTAGTTTTTTTAGTGTTTTGGTGTATGTCAATCATTTTTCAATTTTTTCAGCGTAATACTAGGAGTACTTGCCAGGCAGGTTATGCGCGGCATAATACCACTGTACGATCATCTTAGGCTTTAGTTTTCCTCAAATTTTAACCAATACTGCAACAAACCACCACATAATGGTGCCGTAGAAAAAAGGCAATTTTATGTACTCCTAGTAACTCAAATGATAGTTAAATTAATGATAATAATAATAATAAATATATATAGTAGATTTTTCAAAAATAAAACAAAGTCTGGGAGAGAATTATGCATCATAATAACGAAGTTACTATCTTGTTTCTCAGTTTCAACAAAAAAAAAAAAAAACATGCATTGACATTCTTTGAATATTTTATTTGTAATTTGTAAGTGGTAATATACTGCTGCAAAAAAAAAAAAAATATATATATATATACGAAAGAACTTTGATTCTAAAGGTGACAAAGAAGGTATTTTTGTTAAAACAATTAATTTCTCTAATAGAAAGAATGTTGTGAATAAGATAGTTTGTAGTCATTACAACGTATTGACATATAGAAAAATTAAATTAAATAAAATTAAGTAAATAAATAAAATAAATAAATAAATATTTTATTGATGGAATATTATGCAACAATCAGTAGAACTGAACAATTGAATTAATACTTGCTTAATATGTATGTATTCATGTACAATATTTTTAATTTATGTGTATGTTGAAAGTGTCAAAGTGCATTTTGTATATGTATAAGGTAACGGAACATATAGTGTTAAAATAGGTAAAATAGTATCTGTAAATATTTAAAGTAAAAAAAAAAAAAAAAAAAAATGGGTCGTCCCAGAGTTAGACAGGAGTCGCCAGAGTCTCTTAGGAAGCGAAATACCCAAAGTTCGGCACAAAGCCAGCATAACAAAACGCCAGACACGGGACTAATCCCTCTATTGCCCCGATATTCGGCCGATAGTCTCGAGAACCCAAAGCAATTTTTCAGCGAATTTGAAAACGTAGCTGCTCTCACCGATTGGTCAAATGAGCAGAAAGGCATAATTTTAAAGACATGCCTCAAAGGTAAGGCAAAAGCATTTATACTAGGCCTAAAAGAGACGAAAGACGGAAACAATTACGAATACCTGAAAAAAGCGATTCTCCAAAGATTTAGGGAAATAAAATCAGCTTCGGAAGTGCACGCGGAATTTAATGCAATTAGGCAAACCCCGAAAACATCGATTATACAACTAAGGGACATAATCTCTGAAAAGACTGAAGCATTTTTAGGGATCGATAAGCCGTCAGAGGAAACAGATAAAATAAAGAACCACATCATGCTCGCGAAATTCACGGAAGCGGTACGTCCGGAAATTAGAAGAGAAATTTTAAAAGAAAACGTAAAACACTTTGACGAGGCGGTTGAGTTGGCAATCAGACTGGAGAGAATTTTTAATGAAGAAGAAGACATAAACAATATTGACGTACAAAAATCAGACGTTACTGGTCTATTGAAGGACTTAGAAATCGCGCAGTTAAAAGATAAAATAAAACAGTTTGAGGATAAAATTCAGGCACTCGAGATTTCTCAAGTGAATGAAAAATCCAATCCATTGAAATCATGCTCTTTTTGTAAAAAACAAAATCACACAGACACAGACTGCTGGTTCAATCCCCGAAATAGAAGACAACCAGTTAATCAACATAATAGTAGTTATACACAAGTTGCAATTATCTGCCAAATATGCGGAAAGTCGAACCACTCCGCTCAGACATGCTGGGAAAGAATTCCCGCGGACGGTCGACAGCAACCAAATGTCCGCAGAACGAACAACAATGGAAACAGGAACTATAAGAATTTAAACTCATACAGGGGTCCCAGAGGCAACAGATAAATAATAATCAGAGGTTGGGATCCCATAGAACGAAACTCGAGGCTACCAAAGTAAATATTGACCATAAAAACAAGAATAAAAATCAAATGATAGAGGCACAAAATAGTACGAAAGAAATAAATGATAATAAACGCAAACAACAAGAGAACCATAGGTATATAATGTCGGTGAGTGACAACGAGCAAAATGTAATTAAATTACCACTAGTAACGCTTAACATTGGGGATGAAGAATATGCTGCACTCATTGATTCAGGAGCAGGAATTAGTTTAATAAATAACGAAATATTTGAAGGAATAAAAAGTAAAATAAAAATAAACTTTATTTCCAGACAGGTAACAATAAAATCTGTGACACAACAAACTGTACCTTTTCTAAAAGCCGTGAAGTTTTCATTTAAAATAGGGCATAAAAAATGTAATAACACCTTTTTCGTGGCAAACTTCAAAATGAACCCACAATACCCAATCATACTAGGTTACGACTTCATGATTAATAATAAAGTAATTTTAAATACGAAACAAAATAGCATAACAATAAATAATGAAGAAATTCCAATTAATAAATCAGAGACCAAAAATACGGAGCTAAGGGAAGAAAATGATAAGACGGAGGAGATTAATAATTGCATTCGAATAGCACGGAAAGTACTGATTCCGCCCGCGGACACAAAAATAGTAAATTTAAAAACAGATCGACCTATTGAAAAGCAACAAAATGAAAGCAACATTCAAGTGATACCCAAATTCCAAAAGGAACAGATATGCATCATCCAACAAAAAACAGATAAGTCGTTACAAATGATTTTCGAAAATAACACCAACACCACGAAACATTTACAAAAAAACATGAAAGTCGCGAAAATCATAGAACAGCAGAACGTTCGGCAGATACGGGAGTCAGCACAAGGTACAGAAGTAGGAATGAATTATTGTGCACAAACAACTAATGATAGGGACAATATCCTAAACTTGAGAAAAAAGGAATTCGAAGAGGCGACTTTTGATTTAGATCATTTACCGGAAGACCAACAGCGTATATTTAAAAAAATGCTACAAGAAAACTATCAGGTATTCTCTACCTCTTATAAAACATTAGGAGTGACAGACGCTGTGAGACCGCAAATCAAATTAGCCCACAATTACCCTATCCAATGTAGACCGTACCCAATACCGCAAAACATGAAAACGCTCGCAGACCGCGAAATAGACGAGCTATTAGAAGCGGGTATACTCGAACCATCCGACGGGGGTTACGCGTTCCCAATAATCTTCGTTAAAAAACAAACGAGTGAGGAAAATAAAACCCCTAAATACCGAATGGCGACAGATTTTCGATTATTAAATAACATCACTGAACCTTATAAAACATATATCCCGCATATTGAAGATATCTTACAAGAAGTTGCCGGATTCAAATGGTACACGACTATGGATCTTAAATCTGCGTTTTTTCAAATAGCATTACCGGAGGCAGAGCGAGAGAAATGTGCAATAATTACCCACCGAGGAAATTTTAGACACACGAGACTACCCTTTGGCTTGCGTAACAGCGCCAGTTACTTCACCCAACTCATGAATACGGTGCTGGGAGGTATGAGAGAAACGAAGATAAATTTCTACCTAGACGATATAATCATACCAGCTAATTCCCTCGAAGAATTACGAAAAAAAATGACTTTAATATTCCAAAAGCTCAAAGAGTTTAATTTAACATTGGACCCGTCAAAAATCAAAATAGCCCGAAAAAATATCACATGTTTAGGATTCCAAGTGGACGAAGTAGGGATTTCCCCAGACCCAAAAAACATCGTGAAAATCACAAAATTTAAAACACCTAAGTCAGTTAAAGAGATTCAATCATTTTTAGGGATGACAAATTACTTCAGAACGATTATTCCACAATATTCCCAAATTATTGCACCGATTGTGCAGCTCACAAGAAAGACCAAAAAATTTGAATGGTCGGAAGAGTGTCAGACTAGTTTCGCGAACATACAACAGATCATTTTAGAAAAACCAAGAATTACCAAAATTGATTTTGCAAAACCATTCCTGTTAGCAACCGATGCATCCAACACGGCCATTAATGGTATTTTAATGCAGGATCGGCCAGAAGGCAGAACACCAGTCAAATTTTTTAGCAGAATTTTAAAAAATGCGGAAAAACGATACTCATCTCTTAAACTGGAACTAATGGCAATTTATGAAGCGGTGAGACATTTTCGCAATTATTTATGGAACCATGAATTTGTATTAATTAGTGACGCGAAATCATTGAAATACCATTTAGATCTAACGCAGCAATCCGATATCACTGCAAGGTGGCTATTATTTTTAAGTGAATTTGCGTTTAAATTTCAACATATAAAGGGTGAGGAAAACCCCGCGGATTATTTGTCCCGATACATCTTACAAGAAGAACAGGTAAATAACATAACGGCACAAATCTTCGAAGGGAAGAAGGATTTAACGACCGAAAAAATTAAACAAGAACAGCAGAACGATGAATTATTGAACAAAATAATACCACACGTCCGCGAAAAGACCCCTAAAAGTCCTAAGTTCAAAAATTACTATCTCGATGCACATGGAATTCTTCGTTATAGGGAAAAAGCCACACGAGAGAGGGCAGGAATAGATGTAATAGTAATCCCTCAGGCTTTAAAACAGTCCGTGATCAAAATTGCACACGCAACGCATTTCGGCAGACAAAAAACGATCGATTTCATTAAGAAATATTATACTTGGGGCAACTTATTTGATGACGTAAAGACGTTTATCGATAACTGTCACAGATGTGCACAATTCAAAAACAGGCACATTCCCCCTACGGCGAAACAGAAAATGGACCGAGCAATACTGCCCGGAAAGTGTCTACATATAGATATTGTTGGGAAGCTGCCTCGCAGTGTCAGAGGCAATTGCTTTTTTTTTTCCGTAATTGACAGTTTCTCAAGGTATATAGAATTATTTCCATGTAGAAAAATCACTGCGGATCAAATAGTTCAATGTTTACAAAGTTATTTTTCTCGTTTTGGGCTTCCAGATACGATTATATCGGATAACGGACCTCAATTCCGATCAAAGGAATTAAGGAGTTTTTTAAAATCTCTCAATATAGAGAGTCGTTTTTCGTCGATCTACCACCCACAATCGAATGGGACGGTAGAGCGAGCACAAGGCACGCTTCAGCAGTGTATTCGATGCATAGCAGAGAACACTTTTGAATGGGAAGATGCAAGTGTATGGGCGCAGCTCTATTACAACGCCTCTAAACACAGGGCGACGAATTTCCCGCCGGCGTTACTATTTCTGGGTCGTGACATTAAAATACCCCTGGACAATACAACTGACGGACAGGGACAAAATATTTTCGAATCAAGATGGTCCCAAGAGGAAATACAAATATTTGTGGACAAATTAATTAAGCAGAATTTAAATAACAGACAACAGGCCTGGATATTCCAAGAAAAAGCGGCTAAACCGCAGAACTTAGAAAAACCCGCTAAACATACTCCAATCCACATAGGGGATTTGGTATACATGAGAAATATGCACAAGAAGTGTAAATTTGACCCCATTTTTACCGGCCCTTATAGGGTAATGAAACTTTTGCGAAATAATAATTTGTTACTTAAAGAAGTGAATAAACCTCATGGAGAAGCAAAAAAATTGCACAAAAACCTCATTTTTCGGGTAAAACCCCAGACACAAGAAACAGACCCTGACGAGTCAAAAACCCCCACCCATGGTTATTGGTTACGCAACCGCTCCCGGAAGGGGCGAGAAACAGCACAAACATAAGAAAAGAACAAAAATTAAAAAAAAAAAAAAAAAAAAAAAAAAAAAAAAAAGGGGTTCTTACCAGTAGCCGAGTTGTGAGGTCCAGAAGGTCGCTTTTCATGATGATTGATGTTCAAGTTCAATTGCGTAAATAGATGAAAAGATTGAAATTTCTGTGAAAGGATAACGAAAACGAGAATTACAAAACTGATAGGAAAAAGAGAAAAACGCGACCTGGAAGGCAATTGAATTTAGCTAATCATAACAGTACTAATAATAAGAATTATAATAATAATGACATGATATATATATAATCAAAAGGGATATCCCGTTTAACCTTGTGCACTGCAGAAAAGCTAAGCTGAAAATGAAGGAAATGTTAACAACCAAAAAAAAAAAAAAAAAAAAAAAAAAAAAAAAAAAAGAGACGGACAAAATATAATAATGTTGATAATAATAGCAAGCAATAAGATAACAGGCACACACATACGTAGGTAAAAAATAAAAATAAAATAAAATAAAAATAAATAAATAAATAAATAAATAAATAAATAAAATAAAATAAAATAAATAAAAAGTAAAACACAAGTTAGCAAGGCATCAGCTGGTGTTGTCGTTTGGCGTTTTCTGTTGGTAAACAAACCGGCAGGGAGCCATTCGCATGGGGGCGAGTCGTTCGTTCGGATTAGAGTCGTTCGTTCGGATGTCACGCATAGGATGCAAGAGAAGGGCAACATGAAAAGACAAAAATATGCATATAAATAAATACCGGACATACAACTATAGGAGAGACAATTACATAGTACAGTAATTTTACAAAAAATTTTAATTAATACAAGTTAGAATAAAATTATTGAGTTGCGTCACCAGAGTACCTGGGACGGAAAGCTGCAGATTTCCCCTTGGATTTTGGTACTTATCGGGCAATTGCAGGCAATAACCACGATGAGTAAGACGCGCTCTAGAATAATAGAAGACTATTTATTTTAAAGTAAACATAGGGAGTTCACAGAATAATAACCTATCAGACCGCATGGACTCGACATGCAGATCGGCGCTATACAAAATAAAACGTAAGAACAGTAACGTTAAGTTTGTTTCTCTTTACAAAATTACAGTTAATAGGGCGGCATAAGCTTTCATTAACAAAATAATTAAATAACAATCACTTACCTCTACACGACGTTGACATCCTAAAAAAAAAAAAAAAACACAGGCGAAAAAGGTGCCGAGTCACTCCCGGCGCAGGAGATAAACCGGTTGCCTACAGCGCGAGTTGAGTCGTCGAGCTGCAGTTTCCCCCGTTTCCAAACGCGCGGATGTATTATACGTAGTGAAAAACCGGAAATTTCAACCATGAGTTCCGATTGTCAAGCGACAAACAGTTTCGCAGCCGGAAGGATCTGCTTAAAAGGAATACAAGAGGAAAGAGGGTAGTTCCAGAACGCACGGGTTTAGCGGTGAAACTCTTTTAATGAATTGAATGAGTAAATAAGAACGCATCGATGATTATGGCTAGATATTTTGAAACAGTGGTACGTGAGGTGTACCGTATAAATAAAAGGGTGTGCAATATAGGAATGAATCCCCTGTCTGAGCAAAAATAATAATAATAATAATAATAATAATAATAATAATAAATTTAAAAAAAAAAAAAAAAAAAAAAAAAAAAAAAAAAAAAAAGGAAGGAAGACGAGTATTTTTTATGATATGCAGATAAATATATATGTGTAACCAGTAATAGACACACATGATATTGTATGTTATTCTTAATATATATATAATATAAATATGGTACTCTAATAATATAAATATGGTGCATGTTGGTACAGAATGTGTGATCAAACATAATAATGTGTGTACAATCCCATTGGTGTACAATATATTATTTTGAAGAAATTGAGAAACAAGATACAAAGGTAACTCATTAATGTTATTAATGCAAAGTGGTTCGGAAACATTATCGATACTGCCAGATTTAACAAAATCTGACAAAACAAACCCGCAAAGAAGAACGAAAATGTTCACGTGAAACCACAAAATGCTTGAGACACAACGGGAGAACAAATGTATCACAACTGAGACTTTTGCCATGTGTAGCTACGCGTGACGGACTATATGGACTAAACTCCAACTACTACACTGTAGAACGTAGCACATAATTTGCTACGTATGATGGACTATATCGCATGGACTATACAGGACAAGTGCCAAATTTTAAAACGTAGCACATGTGTAGCTACGTGTAATGAACTAGTAACTGTGGACATTGAATATTTTTTTTTCTTGTTTTTTTATGTACACGGGGGAGAGATGTGGTGAAGTGAAACAGCAGTAAAATATAATTTTGAGACGGTTCCCATGGGAAGACCACACAAGTGGACCGTAAATTAGAAGAGGCGCCAGGCAATGGACAGTCTGGACACTATAGCACAATGAACTGTCAACGTTAAAATATTTATGGCCGAAAATATTTATGGCCGAAAATGATATGCAAATTTGGCGGGGTATATTCTCGAATGATCCACCTACATGTATGGGATTCGACGAGAGGATGCATTAATTCCCCGAGACGAACAAATCAGAAACTCCAGCCAATGATGTAAGAGGGGGTAAGAAAAGAGGAATCAACCCCGTGGGAGAAGAGAAAAGAGATGACAGAACGAGTGTGCTAGAAAAAAGGAAGCAGAGCAGAGTTTGAAAAAAGGTGTGAACGGACTTAAAAAATCAGTGTGTGCTTCGAATCAATATGATCAAGTTGTGTTCAAAAGAAACATGGAATCAGACGCCAGATGAGGGCTTAAGAAAAAGACAGCGGTTCCAAGAGGACACGCGTCGATCGTGTCTTGTGTAAAGACGGCTACCTCATCAGAATGGTGAATATTAACAGTAATCTATTTATTATTTGCGTCTCAAAACTTTTGTGGATACCCCTTATCCTCCAAAACCACATCTCCCCCAGACATGTTTAAGTTTAAAATTATGTCAATATCGTCTGTTAATTAATATTAGTGGAATGACTAAGAATAAATGGTATTTAGTTGCAATTCATAGAGTCTTTAGTTTTTTTAGTGTTTTGGTGTATGTCAATCATTTTTCAATTTTTTCAGCGTAATACTAGGAGTACTTGCCAGGCAGGTTATGCGCGGCATAATACCACTGTACGATCATCTTAGGCTTTAGTTTTCCTCAAATTTTAACCAATACTGCAACAAACCACCACACTAAGTAGATGCAGGAATTGTACTTTTTGTTTTTTAGCTTCTAAGTTGTGACTGATCTCTTCATTGATAGTTCTTGGAACTGGTCAGTTTTCTTCAGATTTAACTAGCCATTCAGTATCCTTTCACCAAAGTTATGTTGATGGTGTTATGAGGGAGTTCTCTGAGGACGATTAAGAGAAACGTTCCCTCGGCCGCTCACATGACGTATAGTGTACAAAAGGTATTTGAGAAAAACTGACAGACAACTGGAATACACAAAAAAGTTGCACTTTATTGTAGGTATCTTCACAAAACAGTTATTAAAGAAACAAGTTCAATTACGCACCGTACATTGCTTCATAAAAATAAGACCAGGAACATATCTAATTGTTCCGGCCACAAGGCATGCCGGAGTTCCATAAAAAAAACGAACACAACCTCCTCTTACGGAGAGCAATCGAGAAGTCTTGTCAAATCTTCCTACAAAAACTGCCAGCTCTCTACAGGTTGGCGAGTAAAATATGAGCACTCATAAGTGACTGCCCCACGTGACAACCACCGTCCGGTAGGCGTAAACAATATAAAAATTTGAAACAAACGGATTAAATGATTGATGCCAAGACAGAAGTGCCAGAATTTGGCGGATGCCAATACATAAGGCTACAACCCCGTGAGAAAACACCGACGGAAGACCGGGAGGCGCTAAGAACTAAAACAGCATATGCTAAAGCGAAATTAATTTAGAAGGGAAACCCCGAAAAATCCCAGACATAGCGTCGCGCAAAAGGAAAGAATATTTTATCGAGCCGAAAAAAAAGTGGAGAGAGATTAATACGGAATACGTAATTTTGATTTAGAAAGACGAAACATAGGAACATTATTTTAAGACGCGAAAAATATGTGAACTTCGTAACATATATCTCTCCACAGCCCAACAAAAAATTTTTGACGCCAGAAAATTTTTTTTAAACAAAGAACTTTAACCCTTGAATTAAACAGAAAGCCTAAAATGCAGCGCTTATGAGGGCTCATCACAAAAATACAATACCAAATAACATAACAAATTATAAAATACATCACAAAATATACCATTTGCAAAAATATCAACAATATTCTGCTACAAATAAAACAATATAAAACGATACAATTATCCATTACATATCAAAATTACACATGTGCAAAAACTAAAGAAAAATAACCTTGAATATTCAAAATAATATATGTACATATGACGTCATAAATGTGAGATCTCTTTATGCGAACAACTTTGCAGATAACTTTGCAGATAACATTGCACGTGCAAAGAATTTACTTTCGAAGTCCTTTGCATTATCAACGTCCATGCAAAATAAGAAATGAAAGTTTCTCAATATTATTAACAAATCTCAAATATACTTAGTGCACTTAATCAGGTTTAAATTTTAAAATAAAGTTCCAAGATGAAGCTTCTAATTAAATGAATGTCAAAGAAGATTCTAATAAAAGTCATGACATAATTTAAATAAATCAAGTCAAAATGATTGCAATCAAATACCTGAAATGTGTCCAATGCAATTTAGTTGCAGTACACATATTGCTATCAACTTTCAAAACAAACTCACTCTTTTTTCTTAAAGTTTGTTTATTTATTTATTAATATATTTTTTTTTAATATCAAACACAATTTACTTCATGACAAACATAATAAAAACTTTCAATGAATAAAAATACCAAAACATATATAAATATATTTTTTTTTTTAAACATGAGCTTCAAAACAAATTAAGATTTTTGTGACCAAAAACAGGAAACTTTCAAACAGACGAAACATGAACATAAACAATATTTGCAAAAAAATGGTAAACACAAAAGAAAAATGTATGTTTGTGTGTGTAAAGAAGGTGCAGGTTAGAAAAACCCATTAAATTGTGTAGAAAAGAAAAAGAAAAGTCAATTGTGCTGACACAGCGACAAAAGACGGATGCATGACAAGGTTGACAATGCATCAAAAGTTAATCTTGTTACCAAAAAAAACGCGAGCGTAACAAGTATCCTATGGGGACACGGGCGAGGCATGCACAAGCATTCAAGTTCCGACAGGGGGGAAAAAGAATGTCAAGTAGCACCTATATGTGTAGCAAAACATGGAGACCAAAGTGACAGTGTGAGAAAGTGTAAGTTAAAACTTACAAAAGTGCAAAAAGCACGTGTGAACAGAAGCTAAATCTCTTCTCAACAACGGGGCGCATGGGACTTGTAAATTTGGAACGACTTAGCTTCAGGGAAAATTACAAAAAGGGACCGCCAATAAGAAAAAAACAAAGCATGACACCAACAAAAGAAATGATTCCCAACAACCATTAGCTCACCTACAGAAAACTATTGTTCCTCTTTTTTTTTTTTTTTTTAATATTAACAACAACTTGATTAACTAAGTTTCATGAAAAAGAGATACATATCATACAGTATACTGAAGTGTACATCTTTAAAAATACTGGACCAGCCAGATACAAACAAGATATTATACAACAGTGTACAAAGCAAGGAAGTGTCTGTGGGTACCTTCACAAACACGCCATTACTAAAACGAAAACATGCATCTACTTTCTAGATCTTAAATTATACTGATTATGTGAAGTTGTAGGTAGATTAAAATTATCTGTAACACCATTATGGTAGTGATTATTACTATGTAAAGAAAGATATTCAGAACGTGGAGGAGCTAAAATTAATCTATCAATATGTACTCTCTGAGGTTCGAGATGGGGAGCTTGCAAACGTCTAATAGAGAAAGAAACAGGTGAGTGTTTTTCAGTGATCACATAAGGACCTGTGAATTTAGGTTTAAATTTATCCAAAGACTTTTTATAAACAATGTCATTTACATTTAAGTCTCTGAGCCTAGCTTGTTGTGAGTGAAAGCGAATCGTTTGTGAAGAAATAATGTTTTGATAAGCTTTCTTATAAATAGAGTCTAATTCTTGCATTAATTTATAAGTGTGTATGTCATTAAGATTTGGCGGAGTTGTCTCAAAGTTAAATGTGTCAAAAATAAGTGATAATTCTCTGCCAAAATGTAATAAATTGGGTGTAAAACCAGTAGTTGAATGTGTTGAACCATTATACAAAGATTTGTGAATTAAAATTGCATGTTCGAAGTTGTGGCCATCAAGTAATAAAGAATTTACAGAGTATTTAATGGAAGTATTTATGCGTTCAGCAATCGAATTACATTGTGGATGACCAGCCGGAGAATGATTAATTTTTACACCAAGTTTGTCATGAAAATGATTATAAATTGAGGCAACAAACTGTGGCCCTAAATCTGACAAAATCACTGCAGGACGGCCAAAAGTTGTAAAATATTTAAAAAGAGCCTCGACTATTACATTAGCAGACGTAGAAGTAAGAGGCACAAGCTCCATATGGCGAGAGAAATGATCAGTGATTGTTAGAACAGTACGACCATTACTGAAGGGACCAACAAGGTCAATAGCAATAGTATGTCCTGGATAAGTTGGTGTGTATGTTTGTTGTAAAGGAGCAGGTCGAGTAGGATGATGTTTCACCTGTAAACATACAGTACAAGAGGCAACAAAATTGACAGTATCAGTATAAATACCTTTCCAAAAATACTTCCTTGTTAGAAATTCGTAAGTCTTTTTTAAACCATAATGTGACAGATGAGAAATTGTTAAAGCTTTTGCTTTTAACGAATGTGGAACAACAATTACATGATGATAAGTTTGATTATGAACATTATACTTTTCACACATCAATAACATAGTTTCTGGATGAATAAAAAAGGCAGGATGAGTTGCAGAGGAACCCTTACTTAAAATTTCATTATAAATGACAGACAACTCAGGATCAGCATTTTGCTCTCTGAAAAAAGTTTCATTTGAAATTTCCAACAGTGGATCAGTACTATTTGAATTTTTTGTAACTAAAAAGTTCACATATTCATTATTTTTAGGAACATTATCAACAATTGGTATAACACCTTTATCATAAATTAACTGAGGATTACTGTCAAGAGTTTCAGTATTATTTTGAAAGTTGTCCCTAGATAAATAGTCAGCAAGTACATTCTTAGATCCAGCAATGTGCTGAAAACTAAATGAATATTCTGACAACTCAAGTAACCACCTTGTGATTATGTCAGCTGGGTTGGTAGTCTTTATATATTTTTTCAAAGGAGCACTATCAGAAAGAATTATAAAATGTCTATTATACAAATAATATTTAAAGGCATTAACAGATTTATATATAGCCATTAGTTCCAACTTAAGAGCAGGATACTTTTGCTCAGCTTTATTTAACGATTTGGAAAAATAAGCAACTGGAAGTAGTTTATTACCATACATTTGTAAAAGACAAGCACTTATAGAAATGTTGGAAGCATCAGTATTTAAATAAAAAGTCTTATTCCAGTCAGGAAGTCTTACCATAGGTTCAGAGAAAAATATTTGTTGCATCTTTTGAAAATTTTGTTCATGTGTAGAAGTCCAAACAAATTTAGCTTTAGGAGTAGTTAATTGAATCAAAGGTTGAGATAACTCAGAAAATGCAGGAATTAAGTGTTTGTAAAAAGTTGCCAAACCAATAAAGCGTTTTAATTGTTTTTTTGTTGTAGGAGTTGGAAAAGAAACAACTTTTGCAATGTTACATTGAATAGGCTTGATAAAATGATTTTCAATATGAAAACCCAAATAGTTTGTTGATGTTTTATGAAAAGAACATTTAGTAGGAGCAAGTGTCAAATTATATTTACATAAAACTTTTAAAACTTTTTCAAGTTTATGTACAGTGTCTTCAAAAGAATGTGATCCTATAATAAGATCATCCTGATATGCGAAAATTCCATCTGAGTTAACCTCGTCTAGTAAAAGATCCATAAGTTGAGGCAGCGGATTTCAAACCGAAAACCATTCTTTTATATTTAAATGAGCCAAACTGAGAAGTGAAAGTTAATTTATCTTGTAAATCTTTTGGTAAATCTATTTGATGATAAGCCTGTTGTAAATCTAAACTGGTGAAAAATTTATATGTTGATAGATTAGCAATAATTGTCTGAATTTTAGGTAAAGGATATGATGAACCTTGTATGACAGAATTTAACATACGCAAATCAAGGGCTAACCTATACTTTTGTTTGCCAGAAGAGTCAGGCTTTTTCTTTACTAAAATTACAGGACATGCCCATTCAGAACAGTTACGATCAATTATACCTGCATTCAGTAATTGGTCTATTTGCTCTTTTGCTTCACTTTGAAGAGCCTGAGGAATCGGAAATGGCAATGTTTTTATTGGAAAATCATTAGTAAAGTTCAACACAGGAATAACTCTGTCAGTGTGTCCTAAAGTAGACATATCTTTTGAAAAAGCAGCAAAATTGCTTAGTAATAAACTACTTAATTCACTTTGTTCATTACATTCCAAATGTGCTAAGTCAAAATCAGATGAAGTTAATTGCTGTTTTCTTTTATTAAGCACTTCTGATGAAGGCTGTATTAAATTACACATTTGAAAATTCTCAGAATCATCGGTTAGGTCTCTTTCTTTAACTTCATCAATATCATAAATATTACCAATCTTGGTATTCTTATTTAAATGAATTTTCTGTTCAGATACATTATGAATAAATATAGAAAATTTTTGAGAGCACTTGTTACCATTTTTGTTTTGATTAAAGTGTTCATTTAAATAACAAGCCTCATAAGAAATGTAATTTTCAGCATTATTTGGTGAAAAAAGAAAATATTCAGTGCTAAACTTATTATCACAACAAACCTGAGCATAAATATGCTCATCCGATTCTAAAATGACCTTTTGACATAGATAAACAGAATTGTCATTTACTTTAATTGAATTAGGACCTTTTTCATTATTATCAGTTGCACACAATGCATATTGCTAGAGTCTTTATTGTTTAGAAAATATACCTTTAAATCATTAACCATAAGACAAGAATTTTTCATATCAATTGAAATATTGTTTTCTCTTGAAAAAGGAAAACCCAAAATACCATCAAAATGTTCATTAACTGGAATGTCAACAATATAGAAGCAGTGGTAAAAAAACATTGATTTAATTTTAAAGGTTAATTTAATACAAGCAGAGAATTTTATTTTTGAATTGATTGTAGTTATAGTGACTGAAGAAGCCAGGTGTTTGTAATTGATTTTAGATTTAATTTCATTAAAAACATCCCTTGTAAGCAAAGAAATAGAACTACCAGTGTCAATCAAGAATTTAAGTTTTTGTTTATTCACCATCACTTCAATTATTGGTAATAAATTACAATCATTGTTCACATTTGCAATAAAATATTCATTTCGTTTTTCATCTTCAAAAAAATTATCAGTCTGTACATATTTAGATTCAGCAATGGTAACAGGTACAATAGTCTGAGTCGAACAAGAACGAACTCTACGCTCATTAGACACTTTTGGTAAATTTTTAGACAAAATTGGGAAATTGTCTGGTGTATGTATGAAAGAACGAGATGTGTTCCCACCAGTCAAATCACACCTCGAAATTAGTTTAAATTACAGTCATTAGAAAAATTTCTTCCTGAATTTCGGAAGTTGGGTCGACGACCAAAATTATTATTTTGTGGAGTTTGTGCAAAACTTTAAATTTTCTACACTGGCGTGCAGAATGATGTCTGCCGGAGCAGAATTGGCAGATAATATTACTTTGACCTCTATTTCTGTCATAATTTTGAAAAACTGTATTTCTGTTTTTAAACTGTGTATTATGAGGTATACGTTGTCTGAAAAAATTCAGTTGCTCAGAAGCAGAAGCAGAAGCATTACGATTGGTGTCAGCAGAACCAGAAGTAGAATTTTTAAAAGACAAATCATTAATTTTTGAAGCTAATTCTTCAATTTTTTCGGAAATAGCAAACACTGGGGCTTTTTGTTGATTAGCCAAAACAAGTGATTCAGATTGTGTAATATTTTGTAATTGCTGGGCACGCACAACAGCTATAGAATAGTCAGCTATGTTATCCTCCAAAATTTTAACTCTAATGTTAGATGGCAAAGCCGACATCAATTTAACATATTTAATATCATCAAGAGCTTGAGAATCTTTAATTTTATATACCTTAGAAACCAAAACATTTAATCGATGAACAAAAGCAGTTACAGAGTTAAAATCTTCAAATTTCAAATTATTAAGCTCGGTTACTGGAGCTAGAATTTCATTACTACAAAAATATTTTTCAAATTCTAATTTAATTACATCAAAATCTCTCGCTTTATTTACAACCTCATTTTCAATAAAAAAACTGTAATGCTGGACCAATTAGTTTAGTCTTGAAATACAAAATAGTTTTTTCCTCTGACCATTTGTTTAAAGATGCTAAGTCTTCCAATATACCAAAGAAATGTTTTAATTCTACGGCATTACCATCAAATGATGGAATATTAACAGAAAAATCAGAAATTTTAGACATTCTACAATAATAAAAATAAATGACTTACCTACAAAAATGACATAAAACACACAAAACGCAAAAATTATCCTCTTATGAATGAAAATCAAAATATTTATCCTTGTGACACACATAAAAGTTCCGAATCCATTATAAAAACACACATAATTCTGAACACCACACACGTCTTTCGGTTTCCGCTAGAGTTGACTCAGAAATATCGGCGAAATACAGGAAACATAGGACTTCGGGCACAACTAACATGGTAGCGGAAAAAAACACAGGGCCGCGAAACCAGAAGCACGAGTCGAAAACAGAAGAGCATCGTAACACCGGAACGGTCAGTACGGAAAATGTAGACACGAAGAACCATACAAGTCTATGACTTTCGATTTCGGGAGCGTCATACACACCGCTGGCTAGAAGGCACAGGGGCACAGGTAGGAAACGATGCGCCGGGTAATCAAAAATCCTCTCATCCCTTAGAAAAATCCGAGAAAGTTCACAGCACAAGGAGCAGTTACTGAATCACCGCAGGGAGACATCAAAATTCCGATAACATGGAGACGGGAGAGTCCGCAGAAAATTTGTTTTGCTTAAGTAAGAACAGTTTATATATATATATATATATATATATATATTTAAACATTCTTACACTGGCAAAAGGAAACTCCGACAGCCGGTGATGTGCCGGAAACAACTACTCGTGAAAACGAGCTGGTCATGACGCACCAAGTTTATATGAGGGAGTTGTCGGAGGACGATTAAGAGAAACGTTCCCTCGGCCGCTCACATGACGTATAGTGTACAAAAGGTATTTGAGAAAAACTGACAGACAACTGGAATACACAAAAAAGTTGCACTTTATTGTAGGTATCTTCACAAAACAGTTATTAAAGAAACAAGTTCAATTACGCACCGTACATTGCTTCATAAAAATAAGACCAGGAACATATCTAATTGTTCCGGCCACAAGGCATGCCGGAGTTCCATAAAAAAAAAAACGAACACAACCTCCTCTTACGGAGAGCAATCGAGAAGTCTTGTCAAATCTTCCTACAAAAACTGCCAGCTCTCTACAGGTTGGCGAGTAAAATATGAGCACTCATAAGTGACTGCCCCACGTGACAACCACCGTCCGGTAGGCGTAAACAATATAAAAATTTGAAACAAACGGATTAAATGATTGATGCCAAGACAGAAGTGCCAGAATTTGGCGGATGCCAATACATAAGGCTACAACCCCGTGAGAAAACACCGACGGAAGACCGGGAGGCGCTAAGAACTAAAACAGCATATGCTAAAGCGAAATTAATTTAGAAGGGAAACCCCGAAAAATCCCAGACATAGCGTCGCGCAAAAGGAAAGTATATTTTATCGAGCCGAAAAAACAAAGTGGAGAGAGATTAATACGGAATACGTAATTTTGATTTAGAAAGACGAAACATAGGAACATCATTTTAAGACGCGAAAAATATGTGAACTTCGTCACAGGTGTAACCCCTCGTGAAAGTTTGTCAGCAGGATTGTCCATGCCAGGGCAATGTCTCCATTGTGAAGGATTAGAATGGGAGACTATTTTGGTTACTCTATTACAAACAAATGTTTTCCATTTGTTTTGATCACTGCGAATCCATCCTAACGCAACCTGAGAATCACTCCAGAGTATTGCCTTTGGCGAACTGGTATTACTTTCAGAACAGAAGTATTGTAACAATCGTGCCTCCTTTAGTGCAGCCAAAAGTTTCAAACAGGGTAAGGTAATTCTCTTTATAGGTGCTAGTTTGTTGCGATTATACACTAAATGCACTTTCGGCTTGTCATCTTGATGAGTAACAATGTACAATACTGCACCGTAGGCACATTGAGATGCATCAAAAAAGACGTCAATTGTATATGGAATACGTGATGAAATGTTTAAATTTCGAGGAATTCGTAGAGAGAACATATCGTTCAATTCTTGTACGGTTGCATACCACAAAGTAGATAAGTTTACTGGTAGTATTTCATCCCAATTTATTCCGAGTATCCAGGTATCTTGGAAAATAATTTTTCCGAGGATCGTAAAAGGTGGATAGATTCCTAAGGGATCATAGAAGATAGCAATACAACGTAGTAACCATCTCTTTTTAAGGGGGATTATCTGTAGAGATACAGAAAAATGTCTTGAATCCATCTCCTAAAGTATCATCACTTGTATTCCAGTCAGTACCGAGTACGGTTGTATCTGTAATGTAAGGTTTCTCATGTATTTGAAGGACATCTTTAGGTTTCAAAGAGTTTGTTGCCCATTTATCCATTGGCAATTTCATTAATGACATTAAATTTTCGATCTCATGGGCTAGAATTTTTATCCATGATTCATATTCAACACTAGGAAGGAAGTCATCCATACCCATATTCCTGTCTATCATTGGTGCAACAATTGTAAATTCTTTCTGATGATTGGCAGCTAATTCTCGCGTTGCAGCATTTAGTAAGAATGGAGAGTAATTAAGTCCAAATTGAAAGCGCGTGAATGTCTAATCTGTTATTTCAACAGTGAAGGTAGAGGTCCCAGATGAATCATTTTCTAATTTGTACCAAAAGAATTTCAGTACATTAATGCCTATGGACATATTCAATATATTACATCTGTAGTCAGTCATTGTTTGGTCCATGTCCAAAATCTCGCCTTTTGTCGTCGACATTGGCGAGTTTTGCCAAAATATCGCCCAATTTGGCTATAGTCAGTCATTTGGTCCATGCCGAAAATATCGCCATTTGTCTTCATCTTTAGCGAAATATCGTCAAATTTGGCGATAGTCAGTCATTGTTTCATCCATGCCCAAAAAATTGCCATTTGTCGTCGACCTTGTCGAGTTTTGCTGAAATATGACCAAATTTGGCGTCAAATATTATTTCGCATTTCAAATAACACTAAAGCTTTTATCCGTAGAATGTTGAAATTTTGTATTTAGAACTATTCTAAGATCTAACTGTGCATCTCTTTTTCAATTCCTATTATTGGCCACACTCTCCCAATATATATCTTGTGCAAATTTTTAATCGTTAATAAAATACTTTTTTAGTCATCCACTCAAGTTCAAATACTTTTTTTTAAACTTATAGTGGATGACACTGGATGTTAACACAGTTTTGGTCCCAATCCACTGGATAATTTCTCTACAGCACCGCCCAAAAGATTCGAATTACATTACGCTCTATGGGCCGAAATTCATTAAACTCGCATATTAAAAAAAAAAAAAAAACTATTAGACGTAGAATGTTGAAACTTTATATTCGGGATTGTTGTAACACCTAGTTGTGCAACCGCCATTTCGGTCCCATTCGGCTGGATAGTTTATCTACAGGGCCGCCAAAAAATTTTCAATACGTTACTCTCTATCTGCAGAAATTCATTAAAGCGTATTTTAGAGGTATTAGACTAGTTCAAACGGCTCAGAAGAGATATATGCTGTTAAGGGTTACTAAATTTTTCCTGCGAAAAAAATGTCTTTATCATTTATAGTGCTGCTACAGGAGCACTCAAAAGATTTCCAACACTTTACGGTCAATGGCAGTTTTAGGGATATTCATACATTTCAAGTACAATACCGTCCTACTATATAGTTAGTTAATAGTCGGACCACAGTCACGTGCCTCCCACAAGAATTACGCCAAAAGTCTCCAAGCTTGGCGACTTTTGTATGTGTGTATTCATTTTACTCTCGAATCTCAAAAACTATTAGTCGTAGAATGTTAACATTTCATATATAAGATTGTTGTAACATCTAATTGCGCATCTTGATTTTTGCTTCCAATCTACTGGAGAATTTATTTACAGGACAACCAAAAGAATTTCAATACATGAATGTCTATGGGCATCTTCAATATATTACACTCTAGTCAGTCATTGTTGGGTCCATGCCCAGAATCTCGCCATTTTTCATCGACCTTCGCGAGTTTTGACAAAATATCGCCAAATTTGGCGATAGTCAGTCATTGGGTCCTTGCCCAAAATATCGCCATTTGTCTTCGTTCTTGGCTAGTTTTGGCGAAATATCGACAAATTTGGTTCTAGTCAGTCATTGCTTGGTCTATGTCCAAAACCTCGCCATTTGTCGTCGATCTTGGCGAGTTTTGCCGAAATATGACCAAATTTGCCGCCAAAATTATTTCGCATAACTCTAAAACTTTTAATCGTAAAGGGTTGAAAATTTGTATTTAGAACTATTGCAACATCTGAAGGGTCTGAAACATTCTTTTCGCTTTTTCCTTCATATCTCAGAGAAAAAAAGAGAGAGCCATAAAATGCTTGCTTTGAGATCTACCTAAAAATACCTAAAAAACATTGTCCAGGTTATTTATAATTCGTATACAAACTAAGTGAAAGACGAAAACGTTATTTTCACACTTGCCATCATATATGGAAGGAAAATGAAGATAGCCCTAAAAATCTTGCATTAAAATTATCGAACACAAATTCATAAAAATCTTTTTCAACGTTTAAATAGATATCAATAAGGGGTAGTTTACAAATAAAATTGTTTTTCACCTATTTTTTAGCTCTTGAGCGTTGTTATTTTCCGACAAAAATTTTTGTCTACCAAGTGAAAAGGCGATTCACTTTTCAAGGGTTGCCAGATTAAATGTGTCAGCTTATCGATATCTTCCATATTTGTCGAGAAATTGCTTAACCCTTCATTTGTTTATTTGATTATTGGTGTTTATATTCTTGTAAGTGAAATTGAAGTACAGTTAGAGTATGTCTGGATTTTAAAACAGTTTTAGTAGACGATTTTAATATAGATTTCAATGTTGAAGGCGTATTTTATGGAACAAGAAAATTAATTACACACCACTCCCGAATTATGATGCACATTTCAAATTATATTTTTAAAAATTAGCTATATTTAGAATATGCCTAATGATTATTGTAAAACAGTTTTTTAGGTGAATAAATCTGTAATTAATATTTATTTAATCATCTTCCATTTGTATTAGTTGGCTTAACCCATTTGTGCCTGGATATTTTTGCGACTTTCTTCGATTTTTACTGATAACAGAAATAATAGATAAATTTCTGATGTCAACAACTTGAATAAGGGATGATTTATTTAAAAATCATTATGCATAAAAATCGAAATATCAACATCCTACTTTGTCATGCTAGAATATTTTACAGAGTTGAGGCTCAATACTCATGAATAAAGGCTATGAAAAATAAATAACGTTTTCGACTAATAGCGAAAATACCGTCCCAAAAAAGGGACACTAGGCATAAATGGGTTAACAATATCTATTCCGTGCGAAGCACGGGTTTTTCAGCTAGTATATATATAAACCTTGCGCGAAAAATAACTTATAGTAAAATCCGCATTAAAATCCGTTGCGTGGTTAAAGAGGAGTTAGCGGATAGCTCAGACAGACGCGGAAAGCGACTTTGTTTTATACTATGTGTTGATGCGTGTTTTTTTGAGTGAAATCAGGGGAATTTTTTTGTGCTTCTTGGTTCCATGCAACAAATTTCCCCATACACTCCCGTTTTTAACTGGTTACAGATCTAATACGCTCATTACTAAAACTGATCAAACTAGTATCAATTTTAATAATTAGCTGTCAATTTTAAGAATAGCTGATAATTACATGCTAAAATATGCAGTATATTTGTATAAATTTATATATTCTTAACGCTTAAACAGTTTGTTTAAACCAAATTCATCATTTTTCGCAAATATGTGAAATTTGATATGACTGTTATAATTGATATCGACTGTCAGAAAGCTAGAAATTTTAAACTTCTCAGCAAGCACACTGCATTTCTATGTAAAAAGTAAAAATCAGATGTGGACAACACATGACTTCCTTGCACGTCTATTAAATCAAAAATATTTCAAAATCTTCATCTAAACTTATTTTTGTCTGAGAAGATAAAATACTGCAGTAATAGGAAGGTTTAGCGATTTCTAGCCAAATATTTCCGATATCGCCAAGCCAGGATCAGTTTGAAAGATTTCTTTCTGATACTTAATTTGGCGATATTTCACGAAAATCCGACAAGCTTGAGATTGTATGCGGGATTTTGGGGATAACCAAAGTAGTCATTGACTACAGACTTTCAAAGAATTGCATGCATCCTTACACCTTATTGTATTTAAAGTCATTTGGTTGACCTTGTACATGAATTACCCAGTCGATTGCAATCAAAAAAGAGATACCCAGTTAGATGTTACAATAGTTATAAATGCAAAATTTCAAAATTATACGGTTAAAAGTTTTAGAGTTATGCGAAATGCTAAATACTTTTTGACGCCAAATTGGCGATATTTCGGTAAAAATCGCAAAGCTCGACGACAAATGGCAAAATTTTGGGTAAGGACCAAACAATCACTGACTTTCGCTAAATTGGGCGATATTTCTGAAAAACTCGCAAAGGACAATGACGAATGAAAGATTTTCGCCATAGAACAAACAATGGCAGACTGCAGATGTAATACATTGATGTCCATAGGCGTTAATGTATTGAAATTCTTTTGGGCGGGCCTGTAAATACACTTTTTTTGATTGAGAGATTCATTTTGTAACCCTTAAGAATATATATCACTTCTGAGTCCTTTGAAGTAGCCTATACCTCTAAAATAAGCTTTAATGAATTTCTGCCCATAGAGCGTAATATATTTAAAATATTTTGGGAGGCCCTGTAGATAAACTACCCATTCGATTAGGACCAAAATGGGAGGTTCACAACTACATGTGACAATAATCCTAAATATTAAATTTCAACTTTCTACGACCAATAGTTTTTGAGATATGCGACTTACATACATACGTACACCGGTATGGAAAAACTGGTCAAAATAGATTCGCCGTTGGTCAAAATGGGTTGCAGACACATTTATATGATCGTGCATGCTAGCATACGATGAGATGCATCGAAAAAATTCTTAAAATTAAATTTAGAGGTAGTCGGTTTTTTCGTCGATATTTGGCCCCCGAAATTTTGCAGGATCACATTACTTCCTTATACTACGCACAGTAAATAAAATTGTTAATGATAGATTGAGAAAAATATTCTAACTGCTTTAAAGAATTTGAAAAAAAAAAATCTCTTAAAAATGCTGAAATCAATTTTATTACTAAAAATAACTTTTAATAAGCTTTGAAAATTATGTTTGAACTTTACTAATTCATATATTAATAATACTTCAGTCTGTTACATTTCATGAAATTCACTTTACCTTACGTTTTTTTTTCTTACTGTACTTCCTATAGTTATTTTAACCTTGGTAGGTATTTATAGAGAGAAGAATGGATAAATTCTTTTATTTCACGTATTTTATACATGTTTGGATACTTCACATTACGTATTTTTACTTTTAGGTTATGATATACAATTCCTCTTTAGCATATCTTCCACATGAAATGTTTGATTGGACTGCCATCTCACAATTAATTATGCATGATACCACAATGATCCAGTTTCTTGATGAAGCTCCAGCAAATCCATATTCAGTTAATCTAATCCACATTTTTGGGATTGAAATGCAACGGTAAGTGAAATTAAAGGTTTTTTACTAATTAAAAAATATATTCTGTTAGCATATGCGAAATGTGCGCAAATGATCTTTTTGTAACTCAAATATGTGTATATATGTATTTTTTTTTTATTGCTGATGACCTACAAGACGCAAGATGCATTAGTAACAGGCACGCTTAACCCTTGGAGGCGCAACCCTTTCCCAATGCTGAAAAAAGGGCAGCCGTTGCCATCGCTCGACTTATCTACCAGCAAGATGGCGGACGATCGAAACGTTCATCGCGTGCCACAGATCTAGAGAACCTTTTGTGACGCCCATCTGCGTCAAAAAACGGTCTCTAGATCTGTGGCACGCGATGATTGTTTCGATCGTCCGACATCTTGCTAGTAGTTAAGTCGAGCGATGGCAACGGATTGCCCTTTTTTCAGCATTGGGCAATCTGTCCAGCCGTGCTCGCATTCTTCCATTTTTCAGCAGATATCAGTGCTGTTAAAAATAATCGCAACAATTTTTTGACGTGAAATCGCGTGCTAAAAAGTAAAGAATTCTCGTGGAGCTGTGTCACCCGCAACTATTTTTATAGAAATCCAATCTAGTCTTTGTGACTGGCAACAGTCAAAACGTCAGAGTTTGGTGTTCCCAGAGCGGGATCACTGCGCTTTAACCCTTTAAGGCGCAGTGGTTTCGCTCTGAGACCACCAAACTGTTGACGTTTTGACTGTTGAAGGTCACGAAGAATAGATTGGATTTCTATCAAAATAGTTGCGGGTGACATAGCTCCACGAGAATCCTTTACTTTTTAGCACGTCATTTCCCGTAAAAAAATTGTCACGATTCTTTTTAACACCACTGACATCTGCCGAAAAATGGAAGAACGCGAGAACAGCTGGCTGTGCGAGCACAGCCAGCTGCGTCAAAAAAGGGTCTCTAGATCTGTGGCTCGCGATGAACGTTTCGATCGTCCGCCATCTTGCTGGTAGTTAAGTCGAGCGATGGCAACGGCTGCCCTTTTTTCAGCATTGGGAAAGGGTTGCGCCTCAAAGGGTTAAAGGGTTAAGCTCACTTTTAAGAGGTCATTGAACACGTAGGTTTTGTATTAGTTTATGTTTGCGTTATCCTATTTGTTTCGCGAGTTTTGTTTTCTTCTAAAATCGGGTAAGACACAATACTGCATATTTTATGATAACATTTACCAAATTTTATTACTATGTAATCCATTTTTAAATTACGAAGAAATAATAACTTCAGGTGCAGGTGTAAAAACTAGCTGATAAAAAGACAGGGAGAAGTGATAGTAAAAATCTTTTAAAAATTCATTTTCTCTGCTGCATTATATGTATACTGGGTGCCCACCAAAATACTGACCTATGCTTTTATTCAGCTTTAGGATAACAAGTTAACTTGTGCACAATAGCACTAGACATTATCTTCACTCTGATCTTAAGCACAGCCAGAAAAATAATATCGAATAGCTCCAAAAATGCAGAAGAGGCTTATACACACAACAAGCTTTGATTAATGACACCCAACTAACAACAATTTGGAAGGGCCCAGGCCCCTGTGGCTACGTTCTGGCTTGAAAACATCCATACCTGTTTTCCCAGCCACACTCGGAAGAAGCAATTTTTTACAATTTTAATGAGTCTACACTTTGGGGACAGCAAGGAAATTTTGGAGTTTCAATGAATGGCTAAAGATTGGAAGTCTCCGACTGATAAATAACATTTAATGACCTGGCAGCTAACCCAATCAGTCAAACCGACGTCAACAGAATATACGAAATTTGATAAAGTAATAACAACGTGCCTTTTCTTTTATGTTCGAAATACCATCGCATATTGTACACAATATTTGTTTTCATAAAATTAGTTTTCTGGATGGGCAGTTTAAGCAGTGAATTGCTCTGGATCATCGATTTTCTCTAAATTTTCATTCAGATATCTTCTTTTTTTTTAAACGGGTGGGTACTTGCTCAATTATTCGCTAGCACTGAGGCCCAAAACACTGGCCATTTTAGGGACATTCGTCCATTTCGAGTACAATACCGTCCTACCATATAATTAGGTAATGGTCCGACCACGGTCACGTGCCGCCTTCCTCAAGAATTACGCCAAAAGTCGCCAAGATCAGCGACTTTTTCACGTGTGTATGTATTTAAATCTCAAATCTCAAAAACTATTAGTCGTAGAATGATGAAATTTCATATATGAGATTGCTGTAACATCTCTTTGTGCATCTCGATTTTTGCTTCCAGTCTACTGGAGAGTTTATTTACAGGACCACCTCAAAAAATTTTAATACATGAATGTCTATGGACATTTTCAATACATTGCATCTGTAGTCAGTCATTGTTGGGTCCATGCCCAAAATCTCGCCATTTGTTATCGACCTTGGCGTGTTTTGGCGAAATATCGCCAAATTTGGCGATAGTCAGTCATTGTTTGGTCCATGCCCAAAACCTCGCCATTTGTCGTCGACGTTGGGGAGTTTTGACGAGTTATGACCAAATTTGGCGCCAAAATTATTTCGCATAACTCTAAAACTTTTAACCGTAGATGGTTGAAATTTTGTATTCAGAACTATTCTAACATCTAACTGTGACTCTCTCTCTCTTTTTTTTTTCAATTCCTACTATTACTTCACACTCTCCCTATACATATTTATCACTCTCCTTGTACATATTTATATATCTTGTTCAAATTTTCTGTCATTAATAAAATACTTTTTTATTCATCCGCTCAAATTGAAATAAATTCTCAAACGTTAATTAATTAATTAAATGTAATTAATTAAATTTAATAAAAAGTAACTTAAATAAAACTTTTCTTTGTTGACCTAAGTAATTTTTTAAAAATATATATAACTTGTCATGATTACATTAGCTTAGTTAGAGTGTCAGCTATGAAAAAAATACGTATCATACGTATCAGCTATGAAATAAAAAAGACGTAAAAAACGTAAAAAAAATATGACGTAAAAAAATACGTATCAGCTATGAAAAAAATACGTATACATTTGATCGGTTTAACAAACGGTCCGAAAGAATGGACGTTTTCATCTGCGCTAAATATCTTTAGATGGACATTAATATGTTTAGCAAAGCTGATTAATGTGAGAAATTTTATTTGTAAACTGCACGGTTACTGCCATGAAATAAATGTTTTAAAGGAAACATGAGAATTAAGAAATAAAAGAAATGCATGCAATGGCTAGTTAATTTAAATTTTAAAGTACTTTCGTACATTTTCTGATTACGTTCGCTTGGTTAGAATTTTAGCTATAAAAATAAGTTAAGAAGAAGTCCATTTAATTAAAATTTTCTGAAAAACCATTGATTTTCGGTAATATGTATGGGGGTGGAAATTGTCCGGTTTTGTCTCTCCTATCATTTCTTACCAGAGTTAGTTCCCCCGAGTTACCAGTAACCCTGTACATATATATAGAATATAAAATAGCAAAACTTACGTAGTATGGATATCCTATTAATCCTACGAGCAAGTGATAGCACAAAACAGAATCAAGTGCCACCGTGTTCATATTCAGTTTAATGGAATAACAAAACTAGCAAGGTTTCTGCAGGTTGCATGCCAAAAAGAGTTATAAAAGTAACCCAGGCGCACGACCATAGCGAATGAAGAGAAAGAAAAAACGTGGTAAAGATCCAAACATGAGGAAAAAAGCTCGAAGTTGATGCAATACTCGAAAAAAAAAGGTGATGCCAAAAAATAAGCAGGATGATCCAAGGAGTAAAAAAGAGCAAAAAATTAAAAAGAGAGATTATAAAAAACAGTAAAGGGGGATGGGGGGGAGGGAAGGGAGTGTAAAATACTAAAAATCTAACACTGCAAACAAATGAGCAGCACACTAAACACTTAAAGAGCTACATAGTAGAATAGGAATATATATATACAAAGGACATTACATAAAAACTGAGAGTAAAATTATAAAAAATCAAAAAATACATCATTCTTTTTCAAAATACCTTCCGTCAGATGATATGCAAAAGTCCCATCGTTCAACCCACTTTTCAAAACAATTAGAGAAGCCCTTTTTTGAAAGCTGCTTCAAAGAACCCTCCACTGCTGAAATAACTTCAGAATCTGTGTTAAATTTCTGCCATGGAGCTTCTCTTTCAACGTCAGAAACAGCCAGAAATCGCATGGTGCGAGATCTGGACTGTAAGGGGGATGTGGCATGATTTTAATATTGCATTTACTAAGGTAAATTTTATGGAACAACGCATTTCGTTTTTTAACTCTGAATCACTCATCTCCATTTCTGTAGGGCAAACAAAACAGTTCTTTAAATAAGCACGGAACTAGGAAATATAAAATCGTCTGCCTCGTTTAAAATTTTGTATAAACGTACAGTTAACAGTTTGAAAAAATTGCCTGTACTTCTATTTTTTAGTTTCGCGGTGTTGCCACTACGTAAAAAAATAACACTCAGTTTTTATGGAATGCCATTTGTATGTATGGCAATAATAATAATTTATTTATTTATTAAAATTAAATTATAAAGTGTATTATATACATATAATATATATTGTTTTCCTTTTTTAATAGGCATTTCAATTGGGAACAACTAAAAACATTTAAAAATCTGCAATCAATACAAATTGAGAGGACCCATATTAAAATATTAGGATTGTCTTTTCGACGGAATGTAAATAAGAATCTTCAGGAATTGTTTTTTAGACGCACTGGAACAACAAGAATCATGCCAGGTAACTTGAATTGTGAAATACAGAAAGAAAAATATTTTATACTACTATTTTGTATTTTTAAATGGTGTTATCGCATTTTTGAGGTTTCCGTTAAACTGTCTTCAAGAACATTTAGCATACATTGTAATACAAATAGCACTTTAACATTCTCAAAAATGTTGCAATATCGAAGTTCAATGTTTGTAAAATAAATTAATAATTAAAGAAAATACTTAGCCTGTAAGTTTATTCTTATTATTATCCATTTAACAAGTTCTTTTAATGAAATTTTTTCGAAATTCGCATACAAAAATGTAACTCTAAATAAATTTTAAAAATGCAAGTTAAACATTCTCATTCTCATATATATAATTTGGCAGATAAAAACTATTTTAGACATTCATTATATTAAAATTAATATATTTATTCAAGTTTTCATCAATATAGGTACACCCTGTTACGGTCAGTCTACCCAGTACATTTTTGCTTAATAACAAAATTGAATATGATTATTATTTAACACATAATAATTCATTGTGTTCCTCGTTATATATTATATTTTAATACTATATGTATGTTTTAATATCTCAATAAAATAATATTTAAATATTTTTATGCATTTATTTTCTAAAAATGTAGTTGAAAAGTTTTTGAATTTTTTATACATAAAAGAATCAAAAATATAATTCTTCTTTAGATGTTTCATTAATAGAAAACCTTATTGTTTTTATCATTTTATCACTGTTTATTTTTCATATTTATGTGAAGGAGCAAGGAATTTGTAGAGAGTGCTAAATTTTAAGTTTATTTATTGACGCTCTTTTTATGATTTTTAATTAAAAATTATTCAAGACTATCTTATTTTTGATCGCTTGAAACTGTTCATTTTAAATATGATTTACAATCCATATTTAAAGAGTCAAGTTAAAAAGTTCACGAATCAATCTTCTACAACGTTCTGCAAAGTAGAAGACATTTAATCTATCTACACTTAAGATAGCTGTCCTGGTACAAATGTTTACGTTCGGAGTATACTATTTTGCTGCTCCAATCGAATAAATTTCTTTTAATAACCAATGTTAAAAAAATCTTGTTTCTCTAGTATGAAGAGCGAGTAGGGGAGAGTCCGGATTATATCGACAACTTTTGAGTCAAAATCAATGAATCAATCTTTAAGGTCATGTGTAATTTTTGCAATATTGCCAATAAGTATTTCAGAAACATATAGACATATTAATTTTATCAAAAATCCATCCCAACCCGTAGCCATTTTGGATGACTTTTGAACTTGATTGAGACTGAAGGAAGAAATTACAAAATTTTGTTAAACTGACTTAATATTGTTGTTTCTCAACTGAATTGACTAAAACTGACACTAGTGGGTTGACACAAATCAAAATTAACTTCTGTATTGATTCAAATTAAAATTAATCGATTTAACGACTGAGAATAACATAACAAAAGTTTTGATTGAGTTCAACATCAAAAGAAAAAGTCCCTTGATTCTTGCAGTTCCCAGTGCCCTAGGCTTTAGTAACTTCTACATGATATTTCGTACCCTTCATTTTTACTTTCCGAACATGTACCATGTAAGGAAAGTATTGTAATCATGAAAAAATTCGAATTCGAGATTTTGGTGTATTGACACGTTTTGAGGTCTTCTAAATTCATTTATGCTATTTTTACGAGATGTATGTATGTGTGTGTGTGTGTGTGTGTGTGTGTGTGTGTGCATTTGTGTGTGTGTGTGAGTGAACACGATAGCTCCTGAACGGGGAATGCGATTGAGCTCAAATTGGGTATATATGTTATAAACTACCGTCCCAAGACCGGTATTGATTTTGGTGTGTATAGGACTTATAGTTTTTCTACAGGGCTACGACAAAGAAATCTTTGTCGTAGCATTATGGCCTATGGGGGGGGGAATTCTGGAAAGTGCTCTAGCGTTTAAACGGTACAGTCGATTGAGATTAAATTGGGTATACATGTTATAAACCCCCGTCGCAAGACCTGTATTGATTTTGGTGTGTATAGGACTTATAGTTTTTCTACAGGGCTACGACAAATATTTCTTTTACATTATGGCCTATGGCGGGAAATTCTGGAAAGTGCGCTAGCGTTTAAACGGTACATTCGATTGAACTCAAATTGGGTATACATGTTATAAACCCCCGTCGCAAGACCTGTATTGATTTTGATGTGTATAAGACTTACAGTTTTTTTACAGGGCTACGACAAAGATTTCGTTTACATTATGGCCTACGGGGAGAAATTCTTGAAAGTGCGCTAGCGTTTAAACCTGTACAAAACCGTACAAAACCTGCGTTTAAACCGTTCAACCTGTACATTCGATTGAGCTTCAATTTGGCATATATATTTGAATTATTCATCGATTACAATTTATTTAAATGCTTGGTAATGATCTTAATCGTAAGTGTTTGGAAATTGGAGTGGAGTCACTCCAGATTTTTTTTCACTGGCCGAGGTCCGCTCGCATCAAAATATCTTGTGCCATCCCACGTCGATTTGTGCATGCGAGACGTCTTTTATAGAACCTTTCTCTGTTAATATTTCGATTCCCTCTATTTGACAATCATAATGCCGGTATTTTCAGTCTAGTACTGCGTTTCTCAACCTGTGGGTCGCGACTCCCAAGGGGGGCAGAGCGTTTAGCAGTGAGGCGCAAGAAAAACCAAAGAGCAAGTAGTGATGCATGTTTTTAAAAAAATCATCTTATTTATTCTCATTTTTACGCAAAAATATATCCATTTTTCGCTTAAAATGTTCATTCAAAGTTTACTGATAACATTATTTTGGAGAAAATTCGAACAAATGTTCATTGTTAAAGATTAAAAAACTGAATGTATGCTGAAAAATGGGAGGGGGGCGACGTTAAAAGGATGAAAACCGCTGGTCTAGTAAATACCTTTATATCTCTATATAAAAGAATACTAAACTAATGGTTCAATATTATTGAACATATATAAGAACTGTCTTAATAATAGTATTCTTATATTGCTCTTTTACGAATTTCTAAATTTGTAAACAATGTAAACAAACATTCGTAACAGCATGAAATAAATGTAAATACTGCTTGTTCGAGTGTGATCTTCATTATAAATAAACACTTTTTAAAAACTGCATTCACACGTACTACATTCTTCTAAATTTACTAATATTTCTTAGCACTAGGGGCCAAGGCCCCCCAGACTCGCTACGCTCGCTTTTCGTATGAGGCATTCGGCGACTAATCAGGCTTATTTGTAAAAAAGACATAATTTCAACAGACAAATCCCGAAGATTGGATCAGATAGAATGTTACTGAGCTACACATTGCTTACTTCTTGCATGTTCATTGGTACATAAAAATTTAAACTTCCCACTACAGTAGACCCCCTCCCCCTCATGACACGGAAGATATTTTGTTACGGGAATCCGTGTTGTACGGGTCCTGAGCTATTCTCCACCTAGAGTTCGTATGCGGACTCCGCTCATAATCGCTGGAAAAATTATTTTGACTGTTTTGAAGGAATATTCGCTAATTCTAAACTCTTGTTGTCTAAGCGAACTTACTATTTGGAAATTCTCAACTTTGTGTAATGCACTTTGAGTTATTTATTTCATATACTTTTTAATTTGGTATAAAATGGGCGTAATTCTAACTCATGTTTGTGAATTTCATTCTATTCTAAATACTTGGAAACGCTTTGTTGCAAAGGAATGAATGATTTTATGCCAAATCTGGCAACCATTCGGTTTATTTTTTCAGTTTTTTATTAATATCTTCTAAAATAATTCGATTTTCGAAATTTAAATCAGCTTAGCAGGTTCCTCGGAATTTTTCGAATCTGTGGGCACCTTAGTCGAAACTCAAATCCCCACGGTTTAATAGGAGATAAGCTGACAAACTTTGACAGCGGCCTTTACTTTTTTTTAGAATAGAGAGATGCAGCTTTTGAGCAAAATAATAACGCGACATTACATACAAAACATTACTTCGTTCGACACTATTGCCTATATTAATTACGAAACAGTATTCTAATTCAATTATGTAATTAAAACACATCTGAAGCCAAAAATTATTATATATATCACATTCATAAGTCTTATGTACTTGCAACAACGGCGTTATCCCACTTTCTAAGAGAAGTGTCCCCTCCTATAAATTTAACTTCGTGATTGTAACAGAAGATGCGCATTAAATAATGCAAACATACTATAAAAACATCGGGTTGCTATTTTTGGCGCATTAACACCATTGTTATTAAACTAGAAAAGTAACCATTAGCAGAATACAGTATCTTCATAATCATTTTATGAATGGAAATGTCATCAATAATGTCTCTTCCTACATTTTACAATGTTAGTACTTGGGATCGCTATATTGGCCAACATCGGCTTTTATGACGACACCCAAAATTAGTAGGGTTTATGTATTATCCTGGTGATCAGCCGAGACGAGCGATTTTTTGCCAAGGTAAATGCCGGACGAATTAAATTATTGATGGTTCGGAATAGGATTGGCAACTGTTTGCCGGTACATTTAAAGAAAAAATAATTTGGCAGGAATGATCTCCGGAATAATGCAAAAGTAACATTTGTAGCAACCCTAACCGAAACAAATTTAATAGCAAGTACTGTTAAAACAAAGGAACATGATTTTCGTTAAAATGAGTTCATTAATTTGGCCAACACTGCACTGAGTATAATAAGGTCTGGGGCGACAAAGCTATCCGCCATGGCGGCTAGTAATAATAAATTTCTGTAACTAATAATTTGTAATTTGAATAAAAAAGACATTCTTTATTATCACATTTTCTTTTATGCGATGTTTCATGTTTTTTTATTAATCATTCTTCATTATCGCATTTTTTTTATATTTTTAATTCGCAGGTACACTGGCTCCTTTTAGAAGACTGAAGATACTTGGTTTCCTGCAATGCAAATTAAGAACACTTACTAGAAACAGTTTCCCAAATCGTTCCAGTCTTGTGATTTTAATGTTATCGTAAGTTCATCTTAAAACTTTCAGCATCGTTTGTACTATTTGTTAAATGGCCAAAAGTAGTGATAACGTGTCTCTCTATTCTAAAAAAAAAAAAAAAAAAACCCTAAAGGAACCTGACGCCGCTGACTTCAGCTTGTTCTGCTATCGCATCCGAAACGTGGAGATTTTGAGTTTCGACAAAGGAGTCCACGGATTCACAAAATCCCGAGGAAGCCGATAAGCTGACTTAAATTTCGAAATTCCAGTTATTTTAGAAGATATTAATATAAAAACTGAAAAAAAAATCAAGAATAATGGTATCTAGGCTTGGCAAGTTTCGCCAACATAAAATCGTTCATGCCTTTAAACAAGGCAATTCCTGCGTGAAATTAACAAATATGAAGTAGAATTACAGTATTTTGACGCAAAATTAAAAAGTTACTGAAATAAATAAGTCAAAGTGTGTTATACAAAGTTCATAATTTTTAAATAGTAAGTCGTCTTAAATAACAGGAGTTTAAAATTCACGCCAATTCGTTTTTCTAATATTTTTTCTAATAATAATTGTAACATTTAAAAAGTGCCATTTTGGCATCAGGTACGATCTGGAAAAACGCTATCGCAAGCAAGGTGAATCTAAATATAATGTGTTTTCCAAAATTTTAGCACCCAGTATTCTGAAAATGAACAAAGACTACAATGCATATTATAGTAATGGCGGTTAGGTTCAGCTTGGGTATTTGCCACCCGTAGAAATATTTCGCGGCTTTAACTATGCCATTGTAGCAAGTACAGCTTGGATATTTGCCTGTGCGGCGAGATGATATATTTGGTTGTGTTAAATAAACCAATCTGCAAAGAATTGTGTATATGAATGTATGGATAACTGTTTTCATGGCAACCGTATATGAACAATAATTATCATGTGTATATACCAAATAATGAAAAGTCGCCATTAGTAGCAAGATATAATAGCGAGATATTGTAAGTCGCCACAAACTATGAAAAATGCCATGGATGGCAAATACGCAAGGTGTTCCATAGGTTTTACATAATTAAAAATAGTGTGAAGTTGCTCCAAGGCACATGCCAGAACCAAGGAATGTCTTGCTCGGTAACATTCTATCACAGCCGTTCTCAACCTTTTAACGTCGTACCCCCCCATCATAGGCTAACTTACGGTGCCCCCCCCTCACATTTTTCAGCATAAATTCAGTTTTTAATCTTTAACAATGAATATTTAGTCGAATCTCTCTATTCTAAAAAAGGTAAATGCCGCTGTCGCCGCTGCTGGCGCTGTCAATAGTTTGATTGCCTATCTTCTCCTAAACCGTGGGGATTTGAATTTCGAGAAAAATGTCCGCGGATTTGGAAAATTCCGAGGAACCTGATAAGCTGACTTAAATTTCGAAAATCGAATTATTTTAGAAGATATTAATAAAAAACTGAAAAAATAAAACATAATGGTTGCCAGATTTGGCATAAAATCATTCATACCTTTGTAACAAAAGCAATTCCAAGTATGCAGAACCGCATAACATTGACAAATATGAAATAGAATTACACTCTTTTTACGACAAACAAAAAAGTATATGAAATAAATAAGTCAAAGTGTGTTACACAAAGTTGGTAATTTTCAAAAATGTAAGTTCGTTTAGACAACAGGAGTTTAGAATTAGCGATTATTCGTTTTTCCAAAACAGAATAACTAATTGTAACTGATTTTAAAAGCGCCATCTTGGCATTAGGTCCCTACTAGCAATTTTGCTCGAGCCTTCACCGGCCACGTAGCCTTGAGCCGATGAGAAGGAATCGGTCCGTTCACTGTGAAAGTGCTCGGATACACGCAGTTCATGTCCCCTCGGACGTGGAAACGTCCGAAGTAGTCTAACCGATGAGTTTTCATCGGGCTGGACACGGATTTAGGAACTGGCCCGTTCACTTCGCCCGTTCCTCGATATGCGTGAGGTTGGCCAAACACCAGGGTGAGTATCACTTTTCGATAAGTTCTTATGTGATGTTGACATGCATTTAACCCTTTCCGTCCCTACGATGCAATTCAAATGATAACATTCACAAGTGTTTTACAGATTTCTTTTATCTTTGAAATGTATTTGTAATCGCATTTTTCTTGTATACAGTGCAGAAGCAATACAATATAGAAGAAATACACTTTTACTACGCGACGCATATGCATGCATGTAGGTACGTCGTATACTCCATCTATTTACGTATGTAGTCGTACTATATACGTAACTATACTATACGTTAACGTACTATAGTCGTATACTCCATCTACGTATGAAATTATATACGTATGTTACATGTTCGATTTGTTTTAACTAGTCCGAGCGCATAGCGCTCTGAACTAGAAGACGGAAGGTGTCTGGTTATAATATACTAAAATACTCATATATATATACTAAAATATTCGTGCATCAGGATTTCAAAAGCATCTTCACTTCATTAATTTACTTGTTTACTTCCAGTGATAACCAGATCTCGGAAATTCCGAAAGATCTGTTCACAAATATGCCTAGATTGGTGCAAGTGTGGTTGGACGGAAACCGTTTAACAACTTTACCCGCATCAGCATTCGAGAACACTGGATTGTACCATATAAAACTAGAGCGTAAGTTTTAAGTATTTTTTAGTATGTATTTTTAGGAACTGTTGAAGTTAATTTCTGTAACTACTTTATTTAACTCACAAATACATCGATTGAATTAGGAATAGATCAAAAGATGTGGTTAAAATATTAACTATTATAGATTAAAATACGTTCATATGTTCAAATCTTCCTAGTAAAAAGAAATGGTATATGCAGGTTGATTCAAAAATAATGTGACCAATTTCAGAGCATCATAAATTTTTACTGAATTAAGTTATTTACGTCAAATTTTCAATGTGGTTTCCTTTAGCATAGTACACTTTACGCAAACCTTTAGTACAAGCCTAAAGAGCTTTTCCGATCATTTTGGGGGTATTTTTTAAACTTTCTCCTTGATTGCTTTTTTAAGCCCTTGAAGTGTTCTTACTTTACGTCCATTTAAGGGGACAGGGTAAGCCCTATCTCCCCCATGATATATTCATCAGCTTTGGGTACATTTTCTCAGAAATGGTAAAAGATAATGGTACAAAATTATAACAGCAGTTAGAATAACATATTTTACATACTTTAACAAGTCAATTTTTTTCTAAATAAAAATGAAAATATACTATTAAATTTTTACATAAAGTCACTTTTAAATTTCCATTTTTGATAGAATCTTGCTGCCTTAAATGAATAATTCTTAATATATTAACAAACAGCCATATTAAAGTATGTAGTATAATATGATATATCAGTCATTAAAAAATTAAGTTCATAAGTTTAATAGATATTAAGAAAAAGGAACACGAACCTCTAAAATCCACGTTTGGGGAAAACTAACTTTAAAAATTTCACATGTAGGTATAAATTATGAAGTGCATTGGGGAAATATAAAAAATTCTAATACTTTTCATAAACGAGTGTAATAAATCGTTATAAAAATAAAAAATTAAAGTATTTAATGGAATAAAAATCAATTTTTTTACTGAATTTTGCTCACCTAGTCCCCTTAATTCTTTTTTGAAGTATTCCAATAGAAAATAATTGCAAGGAGCACAGTCAACAGATGATGGTACTCATTTCTGAGGAGGAAGAAAATTAATTTGTTTATCTTTCAACCGTTTTATAGTATTTTGCAATATGACATTGCAGAACCTTCGTGAAAAACAAAGTTTCCTCAACAACAAAAACAAAGTTGGTGATCATATTTTTAAAAATGTAAGTAGAGTCGGAGCGGTATGCTTACAACGAAAATTGTCGGGACAAAAATGTTGGCAAGAAAGGGCAGTGTAAGGAACCAACAACATCCCGAGACAGGAGAGAGAAATTGTTTTTGGTTGTAACGAAAGGTTTCCGCCAGATTTGCTTGAGTCAGCTCACGCGGTACCCAGCTATTGACCTTATATGTCAAGTTTCTGCGATGCTTAGCGCGACTAATAGACATGGCACTGAAGTCTAACTCTTTTAGCTAGCTCTCGAGTGGATGAATATTTTGTCTCCTTCCACAAATTCTCGTAGGCGGGCCTCATCAGCATCAGTAGGCCGGCCAGAGCGCTCTGCTTCTTTAATGTCCTAGTCCTCGTTTTTGAACTTTCGGTACCAAATCTTCACAGTGTCATCTGATATAACAGTAGTACCTTAAGCTGTAGACATGATTCGGTGTCATTCTGTAGCTGACTTTTTGCAACAGAACTGAGAGTAAATGATGGTTCAATCTGGTAGCGTGATAGTTCCATTTCAGACACCGTATACTTAATCATAACGGCATTGTTTTACATATTTCACAACACAGTACTCTAAAACAAGTCTTTTTCTTTCAAATAACAAAAATCGTTTGGCAAAACATTGGCAAAGACACCAACGCGAACTGCTTGTGCAGGCAATACTTGCAGTGGCGGAAAACTTTCGTTACAACGTAATATTTGTACTAGTGTTACTTTAACATTCCTACTATCACTGTTCCAATGAATTTTGCGACTTGTGTGCATGCACCTTCTCTTTTTGTTGACTTTCGTTCTTTACAATGCTCTTCTATGCAAATATTTTACGCCGTCAGAAATCGTCATACGTGAACTGTCACATACAATATGAGGCAATTTAGGTTCTTTTGTTGTGATTTATAAAACTTCTAGACATTTGAACGATTACACAACATTTATTTTACAAGAAAAAGTTATTTATTAGGTTGTAACGAAAGTTTTCCGCCATTGCAAGTATTGTCTGCACAAACAGTTCACGCTGGTGTCTTTGCCAATATTTTGTTAAACGATTTTTGTTATTTGAAAAAAAAGACTTGTTTTAGAGCACTGTGTTGTGAAATCTGTAAAACAATATCGTTATGGTTAAGTGTAAGGTGTCTGAAATGGAACTATCACACTACCAGATTGAACCATCATTTACTCTCAGTTCTGTTGCAAAAAGTCAGCTACAGAATGACACCGAATCATGTCTACAGCTTAAGGTACTACTGTTGTATCCTACGACACTCTGAAGATTTGGTACCAAAAGTTAAAAAACGAGGACTAGGACATTTAAGAAGCAGAGCGCTCTGGCCAGCTTACTGATACTGATGAGGCCCGCCAACGACAATTTGTGGAAGGAGATAAAATATTCATCCACTCGAGAGCTAGCTAAAAAAGTTAGACTTTAGTGCCATGTCCATTAGTCACGCTAAGCATCGCATATACTTGACATATAAGGTCAATCGTATTAAATAAACGAGGAGGTAAAAGAGGTATCACTTACCTCCTTCAAAGGCGTAAGTCCGTTATCTCCTCCTTCATCCCGCTAAATTGGCTGGAACGAAAACTGGAATACACGACATTATTATTTGTATATATTTTAGTTTCGTGCTCTTGAATGAGTACAATATATTTATTTTCCGTCTAGGTTATACAATATACATTTTAAAGGGGAATATCATATTTACAAAGATTGAGTTTTGGCTGGTCGGGATGTCGACCGCTTAGCAGCAGCGCATGGAAGAGAGTGAACTGAAAGTACAGCATGCATGCGTTCTTGCCCCCACGGTTGCCAGGGGCCCCATAGCACGTGTTAAGTAAGGGGCCCTCGTTTGGGTAATTATCACATGCAGATCCATACATCTACATGTGCGGACACCGACTCGTGCAGGAGAAACTGGGTCAGGGAAAGAGTTCGAAAGTTTCACAGTTTTATATTTCCCAACACTCCTGCCTAAAACTTGAAACGTTCAATAATCGTTCAAAATGACAGTTCTATGTCCTATAAAGCTCCTTCGTGGAAGAGCTTTTGTCAGGATGTCTGCAGTCATTGAGTCAGTGGGGACGTATTGAAAAGTTATCACCTTGTCTTCTACCAAATGCTTGAGAAGATGGTATCTCAGGTCTATATGTTTTGTTTTGTGATGATGTCTGTCTGATTTGGCCAATTTAATGCACGATTGGTTGTCTTCAAACACGGTCACTGGATAGTCTTGCGGCATGTCCAGTTCCTTTAGTAGATTTATTAGCCACGCAATTTCTTGTGCAGCACTGGCAGCAGAGACGTATTCCGCCTCAGCTGATGACAATGTCACGCACAGCTGTTTCTTGGAAACCCAGTAAATAGGATTATTTCCTAGCATAAATAGATTTCCAGAGATGGATTTTCGATCTGCTGGATCGTTGGCCCAATCCGCATCTGCGTAAACTTTTAGGACAGGTTCCTCAAAATTTGTAAAAGTCAGTTTAAGGTCAATTGTTGTCTTGAGGTATCTGATGGTTCTTTTGACGGCTTCCCAATCTTTCGCTCTGGGATTTTGATTTCTTCGGCTTAAGATGTTCACAGCGGCACTTATATCTGGTCTAGATATGGTGGAAATATATAGTAGTGCACCTACAGCCTGTCTGTATTTTGTGTTGTTTGGCAAGAGATTTTCGTCATCTAGTGTTTTAATGTAGCCTGGCTCCATGGGTGTTTCTGTTGGTTTTGAGTTTTCTAAACTGAATTTAGTTATTAGTTCTTGGATTTTGTTAGTTTGATCAAGTGTCATTGTGTTTTTATTTGGTCGATTTATGTTTATGCCTAAGTAGTATTTGGCTTCGCCTAAATCAGTTACAGGGTATTCGCTCTTTAATTTATTTATGAGTTTGTCAATGTTTTGATCTTCTCCTGCGATTAGTAGATCATCTACATAAACAATAACATATGTCGTTTTGTTATTTACTGTTTGTTTATACATGCATTTGTCAACCGAGCTCTGTTGAAAGCCGAATTTGGTTAGAGATTGGTGGATTTTTAAGTTCCAAGCTCTAGCAGCTTGTTTCAGCCCATATATTGCCTTTTTAAGTTTACAAACTTTGTGTTCCTCTCCGGGGATTACATGCCCTTCGGGCTGATGCATAAACACTTCTTCCTCTAATTCTCCGTGTAAAAATGCAGTTTTTATATCGATATGTCTAAGACTTAAATTTTTATATACAGCCATTGCCAAAAAACTCCTTATCGTTGTATGAGACGCAACAGGTGCAAAGGTCTCGTCATAGTCTACTCCGTATTTTTGGGAGAAACCTTTTGCAACAAGCCTTGCTTTGTATTTTTCTACTGAGCCTTGACTATTATATTTTAATTTAAAAGCCCATTTGCATCCAATAACTTTTGTTCCAGGGGGGGCTACAACTAAATCCCATGTGTTATTATCATGAAGTGAATTTATTTCGTCTAGTGTTGCGTTTACCCATTTTTCCTTCTCCACGGGGTTTTCCATTTTTTGAATTTCATCCCAACTTTTAGGTTCTACTATCCTGGTATTATTTATTACATATGCAAATCTATCAGGAGGAACGCCTTTATTACTCCTCTCTGATCTGCGAGGATAATTTTGTGTACCATTTGAGTTAGCAGGAATATTATTTGGATTTTGTACATTGTCGCCGGCGCTATCTAATTCAACACCGATCAATTGCTGTATAGGTTGAGGATTACCGCTGTTTGATTTTCCTTCCCCGTTATGTGATTCATCATTTTTAATTATTTCCTGATTTCTGTCTTCTAGGAATTTGACTGTTCTACTTATAATTACATTTCTACCGTTGGTACAAATTCTATATCCCTTACTCCTATTATCATAACCTACGAATATCCCTTCTGTAGCGGTGTTGTCAAGTTTTCCTCTATGTAATTTTTGAATATATGCAAATGCGCGACAACCGAACGTTTTAATATTTGATAGATCTGGTTTACGACCAGTCCATTTCTCATAGGGAGTGGAATCACAGGATTGTGTAGGGAGCCTATTTTGCAAATACGTCGCAGTGTTAATGGCTTCCCCCCAAAAGGAGTTAGGTAAATCACCCTCCTTAAGGAGACACCGACACATCTCCATCAAGGTGCGATTTTTGCGTTCCGCAACCCCGTTCTGAGGTGCAGAGTACGGAACTGTCAGTTGGTGATCTATTCCCTCTCTCTTCATATATTCATCAAATTCTTTCCCTATGTACTCCCCTCCGTTATCGGAACGGATTGCCTGCACTTTTCTTCCAAACTTATTTGCGGTCATTGCCACATACTCCTTAAATTTAGAGAAAACTTCATGTTTATTTTTTAATAGATATATTACAGTAAACCGGCTAAAGTCATCTATGAAGGTCAAAAAATAGTATTTCCCACCAATTGTTGGGGTTTGCATTGGTCCACAGAGGTCAGTGTGTACCAATTCTATCGCCTTTGTGGCTCTGAAACTCGCAATTTTTGGATATGGACTATCAGAAAGTTTCGACATAATACAGGTTTCACATACATTATCATGTTTACATTCATCTATTTCAATCCCTATAGCCAAATCTTTATTCACTAATTCTTTTATATGATTGACATTTCTATGACCCAATCTTTTATGCCATTTATATATACAATTTTTATTTTCACATACGTTAACTAAGTTTGCGGTGTGGTATGCGGCATTGTTTATATTACACTCATACAAATTATTATTTACATAACCTTCAATATAAGTTTTATCCCCATGTATAATTTCACACTTGTTTTTGTCAAATACCACCGTACAACCGTTCTCAGTTGCCCTTTTTACAGACAGTAAATTTGCTTCGATTTCGGGTACAAATAGAACATTACGCAGTGTAATTTTATTAATCTCTCCTCCCGATGTTTTTGCCTTGAATTCTATGTCTCCCGACCCGTAGGAGGTCAACGATTTTCCGTTAGCAATTACAACATCGCTTATATTGGTGTCATTTATTCTAGTGAATAAATTTTTATTATTTGAAATGTGTGATGAACTGCCAGAGTCTATTATCCACCTTTTACCTGGACTTCCAGCTAATAGTGCTAAATTTTTAAATTTAGATGCGGTGTCACTAGCTCTATCTGTATAATTTCGGTTCGACTCTTCCTCAAATCTGTGTCTATCGTTTGATTCAAAGCATAGTGATGAATTAGCTTGTTTGGATGTGAAATTTTGATTTTTGTATCTTGTGTTATTGTTCTGTAATTTCTTAAGGTGCCAGCATTCTAATTTTGTGTGATTTTTTATTTTAGAGTGTGAACAATATTTAGTTTCTCGTCTATAATTGTTGTTGTGTTTTTTGTTTGTTTGAAAAGCTTTAGTAAAATTTTCAGACGGTCGGCTATTCTCAATACGTCTGTTGTATTCATCTATTAGCTTGCTTCTAATAAACTCCGGATTTAATTCCTCTTCAGGTCTCGCTTCTAGTGCCGTTATCAGCGTGTCATAGCTCTCCGGCAGGGAGCATAAAAACAACGCCGATATGTGAGAGTCACTGATCTTTTCCCCTATGGCCTTTAACCTCTCAACCAGTTCGAGTATTTTTGTCGTATGCTCTAGCATATTTCCTCTCTCGTCAAGTTTTGTGCTATATAATTTTCTCAATAGATACAGCTTGCTAGAGAGGTTACACCTTTCGTGTATGGTCCTCAGAGCTTCCCATGTAGCCTTTGCGGTTGTGAGATTTTTCACATGTACTATTTGGGAATCTTCAATGAATAAATTGATTAAGGCTCTAGCCTTGTTATCTTTCTTTCGCCAAGTATCGGTTATTGGCGATGGCGGATCATCTGTTAAGAGATCATTAAGATCTTCTTTTATCAACAGCATCTCCAATTTGAATTTCCAGTTTGAATAATTATGTTGGTTTAATTTCTCAACCACTTGGCTTTCTTTAAATGAAGCCATATTAATTTTTTTTTGTTTCACAATGTCCTCAGAAATTTTAATATTCTTTCAAGGCACTGAGACCCTTCAGTCTCATAATCTATTAAATAAACGAGGAGGTAAAAGAGGTATCACTTACCTCCTTCAAAGGCGTAAGTCCGTTATCTCCTCCTTCATCCCGCTAAATTGGCTGGAACGAAAACTGGAATACACGACATTATTATTTGTATATATTTTAGTTTCGTGCTCTTGAATGAGTACAATATATTTATTTTCCGTCTAGGTTATACAATATACATTTTAAAGGGGAATATCATATTTACAAAGATTGAGTTTTGGCTGGTCGGGATGTCGACCGCTTAGCAGCAGCGCATGGAAGAGAGTGAACTGAAAGTACAGCATGCATGCGTTCTTGCCCCCACGGTTGCCAGGGGCCCCATAGCACGTGTTAAGTAAGGGGCCCTCGTTTGGGTAATTATCACATGCAGATCCATACATCTACATGTGCGGACACCGACTCGTGCAGGAGAAACTGGGTCAGGGAAAGAGTTCGAAAGTTTCACAGTTTTATATTTCCCAACAAATCGCTCGGTACCGCATGAGCTGACCCATGCAAATCTGGCGGAAAACTTCCGTTACAACCTGATACAACATGTACAAGAACTGCAGTAACCATAAACATTTTTCGGTATTACATTTCAAAAAACGCACTCATAAACTATCTTAATAAATAATCAGAAGCAAAGATTCTCAGTTCAAGTTGAGGACTTCGGTCACTGCTTCTTATGGAAATAAAGCTCACGTCATTCTAGAGCTGCCGTTCAGGCATACAAGTGAATTTTTCCAAATGGCATTTGATTAATGTCTTCGATTAAGATTACTCACATATATAAATCTATCTTTAAGTTTTTTTTTTTTTTTTTCATTTCAATGTTCGGGTGTAATTTTTGTTTTGTGATGAACCAAATGGTTTATGTGCAGGATGTGACTGCCTGTTAGGTATCATTTATGACTGTTTATTTTAGTATTGTAGCAACTATTTTTTTACAGGTAATCCACTGGAATGTGACTGCAGGTTAAAGTGGATTTTAAACATAAGAGAGCGTCCTGGAACCTGTACAGAGCCGGAGGAAGGAAAATTATTAAGTGAATTGACGGAGAAAGATTTTAGGTGTTCGGCATGATCTTCTGTAGACATAAAATATCGAACTAACATAAAAAATAGAAATACTTATTCTTGTATACAACTGCCAATAAAAACCTAAATCAGAAACTGGCTCCTCTTACTTTTATTCTCACATCTGTTTACACTCGATATAAAAAGTTTATAGCGTGTCTGCATAGTTTCCGAATATGGGTATGTACGCTTCCACACTTCTTCCATGCATAATAACATAGTATTTTCTTTTCAAAATAGGACAAACTCTTCAGCATTCATTAAAATGTTAAGCCCGAAGGAAAACCATTAAAAAGGCTAGTATGAGCTTCGACATGGAAATATAACTAACTGACACTAAAGTAAAACATATAGACAGGATAGTAAAAAAAAAAAAGCCAATCAATATTAATAAAATAAAATTACCCTCATACATTAAACAAACACACTCCTCCAAAAAAAGGGAAATTTTAGATATTGTGTTTTTAAAAATTTATCAACATATTTTATAGTAGAAAAAAGAGCTTCATATGCTACAAAAAGGGAGTAAAAATAAATGTTTGCGAATTAAATGAACTAATAGGAAATTTTAACTGCGTGACATTTAAAATGCAACACCAAGAAGAAGTGGTCAGGAAATTATGCAAATTTCAGGGTAAATGCACCTTTCCGAGCTATGCTAATGATGTAAAATTGACATCTCGCCAGTGCACGGGGATAAGGATATACGGGAAGGAATCGGTAGAACGGACAATTTTTGTGATATTGCTGCTAGAGAAATTGCCGTAGAAATTTTATTCTTGTCTCAGAGGACAGGTGTAACCAGAGAATGCCAGACCACCGTCGACGGAGGCAGTTCCAGCAGACCGACCATTTTACGAGTGGTATGGTTGTTGTTGTTGTTGTTGCTAATGCCCTCTGGCAACCGCGTTGCGGTGACAGATCCCCCTAGATATAGGCAGGCGATGGGCCTAAGGAGCGACTGCCATTTCAATGAGCCCCAGTGGGAGGAAGTCCGTCTTAGCTCGGGGTCCCGTAATTTAGAACCAATTCCAGAGGAGGGACCCACCCCCTGAAATCGGCACCCCCAGAGGTATCGTTTAACAACTTGGAGGACTTTGGAGCCACGACGGATTTTACGTGCACCAGCTCCCATTAGCGTACACGGTTACACAGCGGACGGGCCGAGAGGGGGAAGTCCCTCCCAAGCACTGGCCAAGCCGGATGCTGCTTCACTTGCCGTGTTCTTATGGGAACGGAGTTTAGCGCCCAGTCTACTGCGGGACACGATTGGTATGGTGATCGGATTGAGAAAGGCAGGTTGGTCCATTCGGCAAATCTCGGCAGACACACACCTGGATGTGTCCACTGTACACCGGCTGTGGCAAAGATGGTTGGAACAAGGAAATGTGACTCGTTAAAGGGGTGTTGGTGCAGCCAGAGTGACGTCAGCACGCGTGGATCGACGCATCCACCGACAAGCGGTGGATGCCCCCGCTAGCTACTACAACTTTCATTCTGCGACATGTTCAAGACGCCTTGGATGCTCCTATATCGACCAGAACCATTTCCCGTCGATTGGTTGCTAGTGGCCTGCACTCATGGCGTCCGTTCAGAAGACTGCAATTGGCTCCACAACATACACGCCAACGACTGCAATGGTGCCAGGCTAGAGCAACGTGGACGACAGAATGGCATTGGGTCGTGTTCTCAGATGAGTCAAGCTTCTGCTTCTCCAGTGACAGTGTGCCGTCGACGTGGAAACAGGTCCAATCCGGCAGCAATTGTAAAACGCCCACCGCGCGAAGACGTTGCATCATGGGTTGGGTAGCAATTGCGTATGACTCCAGGTCACGTATTAAATCACAGTTCGTATTAAATCACAGATCGTAGATCGTTGATACAAATTTAAGAGGGAACAAAGCGTGATAAACAGGATAAATAAATAAATCCTAACCAATATTATAAATGCGAAAGTGAGTTTGTTTGTTTGTTTATGACGCTATCACGCCTAAACCGCTGAATAAATTATGATGAATTTTGGTTTTAGATATAGATGGGACCCTGGAGAAGGTTATACGCTACTTAGAATTTTAGATATTTAATTACTTCTTTAATTATTAATTAAAAACCGTTTTTACGTTGCCATGCTTGGCGAGTTTCGCCCGTATCAAGTGATTCATGTTTTGAGCTTGATTTATGCATTTGAAATAAAGCAGAAATTCTATTTGCAAAATCACATGCATTTGGAAAACATAAATTAATGGTTTTGAATACAATTGGCAACAATTTGGCAACTCATTTGACGAAAAAACAGTTTGGTGGGAATGACGGCCGGGATAATAGGTAAGTACCAAGAAAGTCCAGATGTGTTTCTTAAAGTTCGTAAATTTCCAAATCCTACCAATAATATAAATGTGTACGTTTATGTGTTTGGATGTTTTTGACTGAATCACACAAAAATGGTTGAAAAAATTTGTATTTGTAATGAAGATAGCTTATGCCCATGATTAACATACAGGCAACCTTTCAAGCACATAGCATAAATAATAATAAGACACTCAAAATAATGCTAATGCATTGCGCTCTATGAAAATTTTGTAGCTACTAAACCGATTTTAAAACTTTTTTCACTGATTGAAATTCCTAGGCATATATGGTCTTAGGCCTATAGGGTCCTAGGCTTATATGGGGAATTCCTCTGTATGGAATTTCCTAAGGGATCCTAGCCCGTATTTTCGCGAGGTTTTTGAAAAAAACACGGAAAACTGCGAGCGGCTAGGTCGACAGGCGCGACCGGTGTTTGAACCCGGCATCTCCCGCCTTCCAGGTTTGAGAGCAGACCCTCTTAGACACTGAGGGGACCCTGAGTGTTATAGGCTACTTTTCATGCATATATCACAAATAGTTCTTTTACAGGGATGCTCATAAGAATTACATTACGCTCTATGTGTATCTCTGTAAGTACTGAACCGATTCCAAAACTTTTTTCACTGATAGTAAGCTACACTATTCTTGAGTATTATAGGCTAAAATTAATGCATGTAGCGCAAATAGTTCCTTTACGGGAACACTCAAAATAATTCTAATACATTACGCTCTATGGGTATCTCTGTAACTATAGAACCGATTCTAAAACGTTTTCGCTAATAGAAAGCTGCACTATTCCTGATTAACATAGGCTAAAATTCATGCATATAGCATAAATATTTCTTTTACAAGAGCACTCAAAACAGTTCGGAAATACTGTCGTAACTGTCTCTAATCGCCAAATGCCTGAAAAAAATATAAATTTAGTAATTTTACATGCTCTGTTATTTTAAATGAAGTATACTACCATGCATTATACTTCATTTAAAATAAGTAAAACGCAAATAATATTTAAATGCAGTTTCTTTAGTCGCAAACATATTTGTTATTCACACATGCTTCGTTTCTCTCGGGACCTAATTCTAAAGCCGACGCGGACGAAGTCGCGGGTAGCCACTAGTAAATAAATATAGTTGAAAACTAGAGATTTGTATAATATACAGGATGCCCGAGAATTGTTGGACAGTTTATGAGATTTAAAAAAAAAAAAGTATCTTATCAGAGTAGCATTAAAATTTAATTGCTAACTACTTAAATACAAAACAAAATTAATAGTTTTCAATATGAGATATTTTGATAGTTCGTACGACATCTAAACAATATTCAACTGCCTTCCATGCATTTGTAAGCATCTCAGGAAAAATGGAATGAATAGCTACTGTGAATCCCTGCTTGAGCTCCTGTACATTGGTAGTCCTGTAAACAATATCTTCGACATACTCCGGGGCCGTCGTGATTCCAGTGGGCCTGCTTATACACTCCGAAAGAGGATTACGGACGTGTCCTCATTGGTTAGATTCGGCCGTTAGGGATGACGTATCTTAGTGCTGCAACCAATAAGTGAGCATCCGCAGTCCTCTTTGGATGACTCATCGGAGTACACAAGCAGGTCCGGTAGAATCACGATTGTCCCGCATAATCCCACACATTCGGGTCCCATCGCGCGGCTGTCGATCAAACGGTCTGGCGTTTTGATAGGTTTCCGCCAGATGTAACTTGAATACGCGGTAGAATCCCTTAGAAAGTCCTTTTGCCGAGGCACCTCCCCCCCTCTCTGTCGGATCGCCCTAGCGTAGCGGTGCCATAATCATTCACAAAGAAACAAACAAAGCTGTTTCAACAATGGCTTTTATGATGCCACCCAAAAAGTGTAGCAACCCTAACCTAAGTAAATTGAATGACAAAAACTGTTAAAAGAAAGAAACATGGTTTTCGCTGCAATTAGTCCAGATATGGAAATAAAAATGTGGGCTTAGAGGCTTGAAATGAGTCCAGAAATTTAGTCAACATACCTTACTATTCTTTATAATCAGTGCAGCGTTGACTACATTGAAATGAGTCCAGAAATTTAGTGAAAGCTGCACTGAGTATAAGGAAAGTAAGGTATGGGGTGGCGAAGCTGGAAATTTTAAACTTCTGCTTATGTTTTTCCCATCTACAGCGGTTATCCTTTAGTCAGCGACTTACATTTATGTGTAATTGATCATTAATCTCCATTAAGGTAAACGTTAAACGGATGCTCTTAGTTTTTACTTTGCTAAAACTTGTAAAATGGCGTAGTGAACGCAGCCAAATACTTTATCTTGCCAACACGTTGCAAATACCCTGACTAAGCCACATTAAAATTCACAATAAAGACAATATTGTAAAATATGTATAACCGTGTATTACATAATCTTATTTTGACTTATTTTATACTTTTGATATACTAGGCAATCGTTTTCGATAGCATGTGTTATAAATTCGCATAATTTGCAGATACTTACAGTCAAAACGGCACTTTCAAATCAAATCTCTCTTTTTCAATTCGAAGTAGAATTAATAGTGTGGTTACGAAGTAAGGTATTTTGCTGATGTGATTGTGCTTAACTGATTCAGAATCTGACACGATCAAACTGAGAAATCCGTGAAATCAATATATTTATCTCATTTCGGAATAATGCTTCACATGAAATTTTAAACTTCTGTTATTCAAGCGAACTTATATGAAATTTGAAAATGTATCAACTTTCGGAAACACATTAGGACTTATTTCGTTCTTATGGCTTTTAATTTGGAGTAAAATTAACGTAATTTCCATGGCATTTCATGCTTTACAAAAGCGATTCTATTTTTTCATTGCTCTGTGCTTGTTTAAAATATTATTAAAATGTGTTTATGATGCAAAATGTAGTGTAAAACGTTTTACCAAAGGCCTGTTTTTAAAAAAAAAAACATTTATGTTATTTTACACAAGTTTTCGCTTCAAGGGACCGAAGGGCGACCGAAAAAACCCCGTTAAAGCGTTAGAGCCAAAAGAGGTTAACGGATTTAACGAAAAAAAAATGCAAACTTTGATCTTTTAGTGGGTGGTAAATTAATTTCAGGCTGCTAACTCTTGAAATAATAAATTCCTCGCTCTCCGTGTTTGTGTGATACCGTTTAGTTGTATAAGAGGTATATTTACAGTTTTAACTTACCAACATGTTGGAGAGGTGTTTATGATGTCGGTTTGTTCGTCCGTTCTTTGTCCACACGTCCAATTCTCTAACTACCATAACCATACATTGATTCGGGCGAAATTTATGGGTTTTTTTTCAATCCACAAGTACCATATACTCTATTGGAAATAGCGTAAGTAGCATTTATATTTCTTTTACAGGAGAAAAAATCCAAAACATCTCACTCTATAGGCAGTCATTCTTGAAAACGTATTTTAGTGATATTCTTTTCTTTGAAAGAAAACAAAGTTGGCATACATATTATTCTCGAAATAATGCTCTCCATTGAAAATAGTGTCTGTATTATTCACAGTTCTACGACAGGACAACTCAAAATAATTGCAGTACAGTTCAGTCCCTTTTAGTTAAACGTTAGGGAAAAAATGTAAAGGTCTTATAAATGGTCCCCTAAAATTGCATTTATAGTGATAATACCGGTACTCTATCTCCGAAAATTAGGGGATAGAGTAACTATATATGTTGCATTGTCGATTAGTGCAGCTTATGAAACCATTCCCACTCAGACTTCAGAATGACAGGACAATTGGATGTGATGACTAATTTCATTTTCCTTTTGCATGCGACATCGCTTAATGCAGAAGAATGAACACTGCGAAAATGTTTTCCTGTGATAACTTGAAGAAAATGAATACACTGATGCATGATAATACGAGCCATACAACTGTTAGTAACTATTGTAACAGCTACTTAAAAAAAAATGTATCAAATTTTCAAAGCCTACATAATAAACATACCGATTGCTACATTCTTCTCTTTTTGTTTCTGACATTTTTACTTTCCGAACATGTACCATGTAAGGAAAGTATTGTGATCATGAAACTATTCGACATCGATATTTTGGTGTATTGGCACGTTTTCAGGTCTTCTGAATTCATTTATGCTATTTTTATGAGATGTATGTATGTATGTGTGTATGCGTATGTGCGTATGTGTGTTAGTGTGTATCTGAGTGAACACGATAGCTACTAAACGGGGCATTTGATTGAGCACAAATTGGGTATATATGTTATAAACCACCGTCGTAAGACCGGTATTGATTTTGGTGTGTATAGGACTTATAGTTACCTACAGGGCTACGACAAAGATTTCTTTTACATTATGGCCTATGGTGGGAAATTCTTGAAAGTGCGCTAGCGTTTAAACGGTGCATTCGATTGAGCTTCAATTTGGTATATATGTTTGAATTATTCATCGATTAAAGTTTTTTTAAATGCTTGGTAATGATCTTAATCGTAAGTTTTCGGAAAGTTGAGTGGAGTCACTCCAGATTGTTTACTGTAAGTGCTTTACGCAAATACAATTGAAATAACGTAAATACAATTGAAAAACTTAAAACTTATAGTACTCTACATTTGTAGTACAATTTTATTTCTTTATTAAAAGAAAAATAAATGCATACGTGATACATATGTGAGCCATATTTAGCGCGCATGCTAAATTAATAATTTATATTTCTCTTCTACAGTGAAAATTTGAAAATCAGATGATAATGAAATTTAAAATGGCTATATATACCTACAAACATGATAAAATTATAGATAGAGTAATAGTGAACTGAAGTGTTTCATTCATTGAGAGAAAACAAATCTATATCAGCGTAATTAAATAATATATCTATATTGCTAAAATACAGACGTATATAATAAAGAGCAACAAACGAAAAGGATTAATAAATTATAATTCCTTTATGCTTTCTATACTTTTAGTGAAAGTAAAAAGCAAGGAATTCTAATTTATGTGTAAACAAAAATTATAGTCTTAAACTAAATTATAGAAAAGTATCTGTTTTACTAAATTATAGAAGACGCATACTTTTCTATAATTTAGTACTGTCAATTTGATTTTATATGTTCTAAGTTACGTTAAAATATCTGTAACTAACGCATAATGTAAACGTAATAATTAATTTTATTACATGTTAAAATTAACAAGTTTATGCAGGATTCGTTGTGATTTTAGTTCATTATGATCCCATCAGATAAAAACCTATGTTTTCGTATTTGGTAAATTCATGTCATAAATATTTTTTCAGCTCAAATTATAAATATTTGAAATTTTAAAAAATATTACCAGATTCAATACATGCACTAAACTTTGATCTACAGGAGATTTCGCAACATGCTACAGATATTAACTTTTTATATATACCCGTAATATACATATGTTTTCTTTTTTTACATTTTCATAGATCTATGAACATTTTATACTACTAAATTTGAAAACATTTGAAATCCTCAGACCAAGAAAGATAAGAAGACGGAGATTTCTGCCGAACAGCATCTGAGAAGGTGTGAAGCCGGTAGTCTCATGGACAGCACTACTATAGACCAGTAAGAAGAGGGGGGTTTCTTGTCCCAGTCCTCTTGATTCCTAGACACGAGGAGCGAGAGGTTGTTCAAAATAGTGCGATTGAACCTCTCCACTATGCCGTCGGATGGTGGCCGTAAAGATGTAGTCTGGGTTTGGTCTATTCGCATAGTTCTTTAAAAACTGCAGAGGTAAAGTTTGTTCCTTGGTCGGAATGAAGCTGCAGAGGGGTTCCGTACCTGGGAATCCATTCTTGCACCAATACCTCTGCTACGGTCGTAGCTTCTTGATCGGGAATAGGATACGCTTCGGGCCACTTAGAGAAATAGTCAATGACAACTAGGATGTATTTGTGGCCATCCGAAGTTCACGGAAGAGGTCCTAAGGTGTCGAGGGCAATTTTCTCGAAAGGCGCTCCTACATTGTAACGATGTAGTTTTTCACTGCTTCGTTTCTTCGGGTCTTTACGGGCGGCATCGGCGTCACAAGCTTGACAGCACTTTTCGACATCGTCTCGAGCCCTAGTCCAGTAGAAGCGCTCGCGAACTTTCGGAGGGTCTTCATTTTGCCAAAATGGCCCCCAGTTAAGCCATTATGAAACTCTTCTAGAACCTTCGGAATCCTCGAACGGGGGGGTACTAACTGCCATCGAAGCATCTTGCCGTCGTCCGACTCCCGTTTAAGATACACAACTCCATTTCTCAGGCGAAGCGAATCCCATAAAGCCCAGTACTGTTTTTTTGCCGTACTGCAAGATGATATTTTTTGCCAGCTGGGCTTATCGCCGGATTTTTCCATATATTCCACAATAGGCTTGATGTCGCTATCTGCTAATTGGTCCGCCGGAACATTTTCGTCACTCCAGGGATCTTGAGATGGGACTGATGATATAACTTGGTGGACAACGGAGTGTTTCAGATGGTAATTTTTCTCCACCCTGGAACAATAGCGACTACTGTCTATGCAGTGCCTTCTCGATAAAGCATCTGCATTTCCATGAGATGCTCCTTTCCGATGACGTATCTCGATGTCATATTCTTGTAACCTCTGTATCCACCTGTCTATCTGTTCCTCTTGGTTATTAAAATTTAGAAGCCAGGTTAAAGAGGCATGGTCCGTTCGGATCAGGAATTTTCGGCCGTACAGGTAATGATGGAAATGCTCCACGGAAATAACGATAGCAAGAAGTTCCTTTCTCGTAACACAATAATTACGTTTTGACTTCGAAAAGCACTTGCTCCAGTAAGCAATGACGTGTTCTTGGCCATCTATCTCCTCGAACAAAACTGCTCCGACACTCTCCTTACTTGCATCTGTGTCCAGGAGAAATGGCTAGTCAGGGTGAGGGTACGGAGAGATCGGCGCAATGGCTAGTCAGGGTGAGGGTACGGCAAGATCGGCGCAATGGCTAGTCAGGGTTAGGGTACGGCAAGATATGTTAAAGCCGTCTTCAGTTTCTTGAATACATCCTCACATTTCTCAGTCCATAGAAATTTTTGTCCAGTCTCGGTCAATTTGTGCAATGGTCTTGCAATTTGAGAAAAACTATACACGAATTTTCGATAGTAAGTACACAGACCGTGAAAACTTCGTAGGTCATGGATATTCTCAGGACGACTCCAGTTTTTGACTGCGGACGTCTTTTAGTGATCGGTTTGGACTCCGTGGGCGGATATTATTTGATGGATATAACGTACTTCCCGACGAAACAAGTTGCATTTCGATGGACTCAGTTTCAAGTTTGCCTCCTTTAAATTCTGCAGCTACTTTCGGATGTTCTCGAGATGCTCTTTGAAAATCTTTCCGACGATGTTGATATCGTCCAAATAAACGAGACATGCTTCGTATGAAAGTCCTCTCAACACTGTCTTCATCAGACGCTCGAATGTAGCCGGTGCGTTACAGAGTCCAAAAGGCACGACTTTGAACTGCCACAATCTTTGTCCCGTGGTGAATGCAGTCTTTTCCCGGTCATCGGGATGAATTTCTACTTGCGAGTAGCCACTCGTGAGATCCAGAGTGGAAAAACATTCATTTCCCGATAAAGTGTCCACAGTGTCATCTATCCTGGGAAGAGGATTGCTGTTTTTTATTGGTAATGTCATTCAGACGTCTATAGTCAACGCAGAACCCGGTGGAACCATCCTTCTTTCGGACCAAAACAATTGGCGAGGCCCCAGGCACTGTCGTTTGGCTGATGTTCTTATTAATACAGGTAACAGGAGTGCATATCGCGATCACTTACTTTTTTTTTATCACCTTTGACTTGTCCGTCACATTTGCAACTCTAACTGGAATGTTCATTCTCGACAATTCCACAAGTGTTGCTCCCACAAGTACTCCTCTGACAGCATCACTATTACTTGGGTGTTCAAGTAATCCCAACCGTAATTTATTGATTTCGTTTACTATTCCAGAAATTATAGAATGTGTTCTTGGAGGTAGAGTGATATCAGTCTGGGCTATTATTTGCTGAACAGGTAAAACTGCTTCATTTTTAATATCGAACGCAGCTATTTCTTCTGAGTCTGAACGAAGCTCATTATTCTTAAAGTCCAAGTTAAATTTGTGTGATTTTACAAAGTCCAATAGGTGAATGAAAGAGTCCGTAATATTGGCGACATATACCACATGGTCGTATCTCGTCTTTCTAAATGGGATTTCCACTCTTGCTTTTCCGCCCATTTCAATCTTGAGACCAGTCACGGACTAGAGAGTTAGCAAGGGCGGAGTCCATACAGTCTTCAAATTTAATTTCTTGGCCAGATATGTCCATTTGGTGGTTACATTCGCTCCAGCATCAATCACCATGTGGCATGGGGAACTATTTACGTATCCTAGTACGAAGAGTTTATTACTGCCGCCATTCACTGATGAAATATGACCTGACAACTTCCGCCCCGCGAGATGGCCACCTCCTTTCTGTTTTGGGAGTTGTGCTGCTGATCATGGGACTTTCGACCACAGTATTTTTTACGTATCCCTCAACGCCACACTTCCAGCATTTTAATTTCCTTGAGCTATTCTTCGTTACACCGAGCCTTAATTTTCTTTCCATCAGATCTTAGACTCTCTTCAATCTGTTCTAAACGATCTCTGTGTCTTTATCAGCCCGCTCTTGAACCGTGACCGCTCTAACAGCATGCCTATCTTTTCTTACGGCCCGCTAAGCTGCCTCTAGCTTCATTGTGAACAGAATGAAATTAAAAATTGGGTCTTGTATGCTTCCCAGGGAGTCTTTCTGTCCTAAGGAGTTACCTACACTGCTGGGGGGGGGGCGTGACGACAACCTGATGTTTTCTAGTAGTTTCCCCAGCTTTACGAGTGAGTCTAATTTTTCTTCAGTTTTAGCTTCACATTCTTCATGTATTTTTAAAACTGCATTTTCTAAACTATATTTTAAAACTACAGTTCTAGGAAAAGAGTCCACTTGTCGGGATAGAACAGAAACTTTATTGCTTCTATAACTTCGTCGAATAATAAGATGTACAATATTCTCAGGCACTAACGGCCAGTAGCTCGTTTGTTAACAGTCCACTAAATACCGAAGCTTTCACAAATGCTCTAATTCTGACAGAAAATAAAACACTTCCACGGGCAAAATTCAGTGGAAATATGCAAGGGATATCGTACACAGTCCCTTAAGACACAGCAATGAAGAATTTACACACAGCACCTAAAAATCACCTTCTAAAAGCAACCCAAAACACTGCTTCTATAGCGTAACACATCAAACTCTCTGGCCACGGCACTGGAAGCGGCATGGCTCAACATCCCAGTGAACACCTTCAGAAACCTAACTGACTCTCTTCCTGGTTCCGAGACAGCACATAAGCTTAAATCAAGCTTGACATTTCCTTGAATTTGACGAATTAATACAAGCTTGACTTTAGCTTGATTTTAGCTTTCAAAGTGCGCAGTGATGGCGCCATCTGTGAAAGAGAATGGACATTAATTGTCTAGCGTTACTCAAATTTGCTGAAAGTTTGTAAAAGATGTGTTTTATTTTATTACCAGTGCCATATTACCGGCAGGGCAAACGGGGCAACTGCCCAGGGCCTACAGATTTTAAGGCCAAAAAAATCTTACATCTTACACTTTTGTAATTTTAAAATAAAAGTACAAAGGATAAAAAAAAATTCAGAAGTTAAGTAATTTCTTTAATTATAAAGTATGAACAGTGAAACTAATTCAAATTTACATTTCTATAAATTAATTTAAACTTATTTTAAATTCTTCGAAATGCTCTATAAGGATATAGCATACCAATATGTAGGAAAATAACTAACCACATTTGTAAAGAGAATTTTTAGCGTTAAAAATAGCAAATTTTTCAATTATTTGTTATTTTAAGAAATATTTACAAAAATGACTAAAGAGTTTGTATTCTATACATGTTAGCAACTGTGATATAGCATTTCGAAGTAACGTTTAACTACATGTTTCTTGGATTTCAGATTGCTTAACACAAAGTTTGTGTTACGTAAGTAAACCCATTCTATATTTCCAAATATGGAAATTCTTCAAAATAAAATACAATTATACTACGAAATTGATTTCAAAATCAGTCGTTTGTGTCGATTTTGGCCAGCAGTATTGCTCATGAGTGTTGCGGTACTGAAAGTTTTAAAACGTGTGCTGCTCTTAAGTTTATATTATGTTTATTTCCCTATTACTAGAGTCTCTAAATCACACATAACATTATTTTAATTTTAATGTATCGCATGGAAAAATAAAACAAACAAATAACACATCGCCCACTTATCAATCTGGCGAGAAAACGGCGTGATAAGTCACTTCAAAGTTTAGTCATAGCTGCGTGAAGCTTAGTAGCTGAACGGATAGCGCGCTCGTCTCCCGTCCGAGAGGTCCCGGGTTCTATTCTAGCTACGAACACTTGATGGAAATTGATTAATAATTGATTAAATTGAATTAAAACAGATTAAAATAATTTTTTTTCGCGATACAACAACCCAAACATTTTTAACCTAGCAAAAGCAATAAATATCAAAACACGAGTAAAAATTCTATATATATATATTTTTATTCATGTTGTCATCCTAACCTGTGACAATAATCAACGGTTTATTTGTTATGGAAAAATACCATTTCGTGCGGCTGAAAGAAAATAGGCTTTATTGATTTTCTAGAAATTTTTAAATTTGACTCTTACTGTGTTTTAAAATTGGACAGCTGATTACTTTCTTAGTAAATGATATATTTAGTAAAAAATATGGAAGAATCCATTATGCAATACACTGCAAATTCCCAGCACACATAGGGAACACATTTCGAACACATTTATTGAAAAAAAGTGTTCCAGTTACCTAAAAGTGTTCTGAAATGCGTTCCGAATGTGATCCGTTATAAAGCAAGTGTTCCGAAAGGGTCCCAAAAGTGTTCTGAAAGTGTTATGATTAGGATATTTGTTAATCTAAACTTAGGAACACATTTGAGAACAGATTGGGAACATCTTAAGAACGGAACACATGTTAGGAGCACATTTGACAACAGATTGGGAACACTGGTGAAAATTTTGCTTTCTTTGTTACAACGATATCGTTATGAGCTAGTAGCCTGATCGGTACAGCATCGGCCTTTAAATCGGGAGGTCCGTTGTTAGAATCCCGATGCCGGTAAGTGAGAAAAAATAAAATCGAAGTCCGGAAATTAATTTTAAAATTCAGTAACAGATGGCAGCACTAAATTGTAGAAATTAGCTAAAATTCATTAATTAAATAATTCATTAAAATCAATTCCAAACTCTAAAAATTCTAAGTCCAATTCCAAAACTAAAAAGGTAGTCCCTAAGCATAACCCCAGACAACACAGCAAACTTGCATCAAACCTGCAGCCAGCTTGATTTATCAAGTCAATAAACTTGAATTAAGCTTGGAAATTTCAAGCGTGTAAGCTTAATGCAAGCTTGAATCAAGTGTTCTAGTTTATACTTGCCCAGCTTGCATTAAGCTTGAATCAAGATTGACATAGCAAGCTTAATTTCAAGCTTATAAAAAATTTCTAAATACACGGGGCGCCCGCTGCCCACATACTTTATTTTCCCCTCTATGCTGAAATTTTAAGTTATTTTAATCTGTTCCATCAAACGTCGGCGGATGGGTTCGATCCCGGGAACTTTAGGCTGGAAGGCCCGTGTGCTAACCGTTCAGCTATTATGCCTCGGGCAGCTATGACTAAAGTTTGAAGTGTCTGTTGTCATGCCAGATGGATAAGTATGGGCGATGCTGATAAGTTTCTTTTATTTTTCCATGGGATGAAACAAAATTTAAATAATGTTATGTGTGATTTATAGACTCTACTAATAGGGAAATAAGCGTAATATAAACTTAAAAGCAGGACACGTTTTAAAACTTTCAATATCGCAACACTCATCGTTAAGAAACACTGCTGGCCAAAATCGAGATAAATGACTGATTTTGAAATCAATTTCGTAGTATAATTGTATTTTATTTTGAAGAATTTCCATATTTGGAAATATAGTATCTTTTTTTTAATTCTATGGTCCAGTACATTTATGACAGATTAATTACTTTGTGGAGGCGGGATTACGCCTCATTCTACCACCCATAAAGTGAAGTATATTAACTAACTAAATTGTGTTAATTATATTAAAATTTATTTTTAGGGCTGATTAATTAGTTAAAGGAATTACTAATGTTAATTAGATGTAAATAAAACTAAAACTCCCCTCGTGTTATAATAAATTTAAACACAACTTTTACGAACTTTTCTTTATTGAGCAAATTTGAGAAACGCTAAGACAATTAAGATCCATTCTCTTTCACAGATGCCGCCATCAACGCTCGCTTTAAAAAGGAAAAATCAAGCGAATATCAATTGTCAAGCTTAAATCAAGCTGTATTTAAGCTTGACAATTCAACTTGACTCCTGCCAGCTTGCTGCCAGCTTAAAATGTGTTGAACTGTCAAACTTGTATTAATATGTCAAATTCAAAGAAATGTCAAGCTTGATTTAAGCTTATGTGCTGTCTGGGTTCTAAAGTCCAGTAGGTGTAGAAAGTTCCAGTAAAGAGTCCACTTGTCAGGATGGGACACGAACTTTATTATTTCAAAAATTTCGTCGAACAATCAGCAAAACAAAATTCACAAGCACAAGCAGGCAGTAGCGTGCTTTTAACAGTCCGCTTAGTACAGAAGGTTTGGCAAATGCTGCATTTCTCACAAAAAACAAAACACTTCCATAGGCAAAAATTCAGTGTAAATATACGAGGGACTTTCGTAAACAGTCCCTCAAATCACATCAATGAAGAATTTACACACAGCACTTAAAAACAAAGCTTCAAAAAGGCAAGCGAAAATACCGCTTCTATAGCACAATGCAATTCACAGAGCAAAGCTGCGTACTCATTGGAATCTGGATCCACACTGAACGGGGCAGTCTATCATGCCAGTATTTATAGCTGTCGCAGAAGCTAGAAGTAACTTCTAGAAGAATGTATTTCTTGAAGATCCCACATAAAGCGGGAATTTTGATTGCGTCATAGAAGAGAAATGTTAGGCTATTATGTATGTTAATGCAGAAAAACTAACTTTAGAAGCCTCATTGGGAAAATCGCAACAAATGACCAAAATGTCGCCAAATTTGGCGCCAAAAGTAAGTCCCCAAAAGTGAGGCTAGCGAAGGCGTAGGACCAATATTTCTAGAGATTTCTAGAAACGCCATACAAATCAATGGAGAAAATCCAAACCTCCGTATCTCCGGTTCCAGTTGTCCGATTTTGATGCTACAAATAGCAATCTTTAACTATTTGACGCGTAGAATACGAATTTTAAACTATTTTAAACACCAGATCAGCGGATTGCTCCGAAAATTCGTGACAATACTTTCTACTATTTATACATTCTATTTCTCTGTAAATTTTCTATTTTAGATTTTCATCCAATGCAAAAAATCAAATCAAGAATATTTTAGCGTTATTTAACTCATTTGGTTTTAGGAAATCACCAGGAATTAAAGGTACCCTTTTTTTACTATACGTGCTTTACGCATTCATAAATACATTTGAAAAACTTGAAACATAGAATACTATACATTTGTATAGTAATTTCAATTATTTATTAATAGAAAAATGATGTAAATGTGATACAAATGTGAACCTGATTTAGCAGGCATGCTGAATTATGAATTTATATTTCTTTTCTGGTGAACATTTGAAAATCAGATGACAATTAAATTTAAAGTGGCTATATATACCTACAAACAGGATAAAATTATAGAAACTGTAATAGTGAACTAAAGTGTTTCATTCTTTAGAAACAACAAATCTATATCAGCGCAATTAAAACGTCAATTGAGAAACATTCGAAGACAATAATAATGTGCTTTTACAGTAAAATATTCGTCTGTCGGAAACAATCTTTCGTAGAAATTAAATAATATATCTATAATGCTAAAATATAGAGATGTCTATAATCGAGAGCAACAATATGATATTATATCTTGGGATTTACGTTAAAAAAGCTGTTACTAACACATAGTGTAAATTTACTACTTAATATTATTACATGTTTAAAATTAACAATTTATGCAGGATTCGTTGTGACTTTAGTTTATTCTGATCCCAGGAGATAAGAACCTATGTCACGTAATAAATATTTTTTTCAGTTCAAAATATAAATATTTGTAATTAAAAAAAATATATATTACCAGATTCGATACATGCAGTAAAATTGAATCTACCGGAGGTTTCGCAACATCTTACACATATTGATTTTTAAAGTATACCCGTAATATACATAGGTTTTCTTTTTTACATTTTCATAGATGTATTAACATTTTATGCAACTAAATTTGAAAACGTTTTAAGTGCTTCTTACCAGGAGAGAAAAGAAGACGCCCCTAAAATGTATCTAATCATGACTGGTGAAGACTTCACTTTAAAAAAACAAACAAAAAAAAACATACTTTTCCATTCTTTGGATTTGAGTAATGCCATGATTACATGTGTTTGCAAATGTAGTAGACATATCTGATTTTTTAAACTGTGCATTTCAATCTCCATAAAAAAAGAAAAAAATTAATTCAATTATATCTCGGAGTATACCACCTGTTATCTTGGTACAATTACGCAATTTTTCGTGTGGGTGTGCGTAATTCTCTATCTACATCACGTGATATATTAATGACCATGTTATTTTATCTCTCACTCCCTTTAATGAAAATTGTCTGAAAAATGTGTCCCAAAAATGCGACATAATTTTTCTTATATTTAAATACTATTAGTTAGTTCACAACAGCTTTAATCTATTGTTACAATATTTCGCAAGCTATAGAATATTCATCACATGAATTTTTCCCATATACGGGGGGAATCTAAAATCTTTGGCAAAACTTTAAGGGGTGATAGGACACACAATAAGGAATCGTAATCACTTAGCAATCTGGTTTCAAAAACGCAGTTTTAACTTACCCGGTAATAATCACTTTGGGAAAGGTATTGAAGTGTCCGTCTAATTTCTTAACCAAGTTTTATGATCAACTAGCTGAAGTACCCGTTCTTCGCACGGGAATGAATGGACTTTTTGATATTACGATTTGTGGTGATTACTATTTATTGTAATAAAGAGATATAGCAAAATGGATATCGCTTTGTATTGTGTTCAATAGCCATGCATACCGAATTTCAAGGCAATCGTTTGAAGTGCAGAAGGCAATGCGGCGTAGCTCAATCTAGTGGCGAGTTTTAGCAAAACGGATACGGCGAAAATATTCTTCGCATTCAGATATCGATGAATACAAAATTTCAGGACGATCGGCTGGACAGCCCTGAAGTTCATGTGTTGACGCAACATCTAACGCGAAACTCTTCCCCGAGTTCAAATATCTATGTATACCTATTTTCGTAGCGATCAGTTGCACAGTCAAGAAGTGATACACTGCAGGGACATCTAGTGGTTAATTAAAGTAATGATTTGCTACTGCGCCGTCAAGTGGCGAGTTACAGCAAAATGGATAATGCCAAAATATTCTCATTGTTCAACTAGCTATGCATACTGACTTTCATAGCGACCGTTTGAATAGTCAAGAATTTGGCCTGCTGCGGCGTCATCTAGTGGCGAGTTAAAATAATAATGCATTGCAGTGCCATCTAGTGGTGAGTAACATCAAAAGGAACACAGTTAGAATATATTCTTCGTGCTGAAATGTGTAAGTATAAGAAATTTTACGCCGATCGATAAAAGACTTAGGTGAACCAAATTTCATGGTGCAACGGTGCTCAACGGTTCTGCAGTTTTTCAACCTCATATACACACCTACCAACATTCATTTTTATCTATAACCAGTGTCATTATATATCCCAGTCTCAAATAAAATCCTGTTTCAAATCTAAGCCTCGCCAAAGTGCCAACATACGCCATTTTGCAAGCGTTTTTTCAGGAAATCATTCGAAGCATTGACTTAGCAGCAATCATTATGGGAAATGGTTCGACCGTTAAAAAGTAAAGCACGCATTTATTTGAATAGTGGAATCCCTTAATACAGCCGAATTTTTTAAAATTATCAACTATAACGTGTTTTATTCATCGTTACTCCGATGTACTAAATGAGAAGATTTCAATTTTCTGAAATTTGGCGGAACTACCCCAACTTAAATCAATGTACTCAATTGGCGAGAATTCTGAAGATAGATCGCTTGAAATCCCTTAATAACTGCATTATTACTTCACGGATCATTAAAATTTAACGCTGTATTCTAATAAAACCTTTGCACTTGTTTTGCAAAATATATTTCCTTAAGCTCTCAATAAATTGCAGCAAGCCGAAATCTGTGCAAACCGCTAGAACTCACTTTCTCAAAATCGGCACTTCAGCCATTTTATTTTTTCGTTATTTTATTTTTTCGTTTTATTATTTCATTTTATTTTTTCGCCAAACTAAAAAATGTTACACATTACCCTCAGAAATCTTCAATTCTTATTGTTTTGCGTATAAAACATTTTATTCCTGCTCCGATTTCCCATGCACACGATATTATAATAAAATAATAATAATCTTACAAATATAAACTAACAAAAAAAAATCATTATTATTCTTTTATTTTTACTTTGAGAATTTAAAACATTTTATTCGGCAAAATCGCCACACATGGCAACCACGATCCTTTTTTCACTCTTTTTTCACTACAGGGGTTACAATTACGGAAAACTTTTTGCGTGGAGAACAGAAAAATTCTCTTAAATTCCGGGAACGGGTGGACTTTCAAAGTTTTATAGTGGACTATGATTTATTCTATATTATTTTACATATCTGTGCAAAATTTCAGGCTGATAGGTCCATTTTTGTGGATTTGTATACAAATCAAATCCACAAACAAACAAACAAACAAACAGAATTTCATTTTTATTTATAAGGATAGGATCGTCTCCAAAAATTTCATCACTGAAAAAAAAAATTAAACTATCCATATTAGTCTTCTGTTTTCGGAGAAAAATACATTAGTTTCTGACGAAATAATGGTCGGAAAGCGCACTGGTTTTTTGGCACTTTTTTCCGAAGTGATTATTAGCAGCTACACGAAGACGACGTTGCCGACCCCACATTGCCATATGATTCTGATCCCTTATTATGTGCCTTTTCACCCCTTAAAATTTTGCACAAGAGTTTAGATTCGTCCTATATTTAAATACTATTAGTTCATAACAGCTTTAATCCATTGTTACAATATTTCGTAAGCTGTAGAATATGCATGACATCCATCTTCTATAAATACGTTACAATCATAAAAATTTCAACAAAGGGTTACCAGGCGAAATACATGAGCCTTAAGATGAGAGATAAAATAACATTGTCAATTATAGTCCAGTCATTTGGTTTAAAAAAAAGGGGGTTACCTTGAAAGACTTCCGGGAGTTTTGAAAATTAGCAATTTTATAGATTGCGATGTGCTCTTTCCGAATTTTAACTTTGCCCCCTCGTATCTTTGCCGTTCGCGCCGCCATGTTCGAAAAATGGCACCTAAAAGCAGTTTTTTTACGATATCTCCTTTCTTACTCATTTCACGAAAAAAACAATTACAAAAAAAGAAACTAGGGAAAATTTCCTACAAGTTATGTAATTATCTTTTTTTCGTAAAATCAATAGTTTTGGCGTACGAGCGCCGCAAAGTGTAGTTCAGTTTGCGTTTTGGCCAAAAAACCATTTCCACACCAGCTTGTGAAGTAGAGTAGGCGGCGCGGTTTTTTTTTTTCCCGGAGTGGGGGTGGTATCCTTAGTAGGCCTAATCCACGTGCCTTTAACTTATCCAAAATTTAGCGTATTCTCCTTCGCTTCGCTGTTCTTGAGAATTTTCGTTTTGGCCAAAAACCTCATTTCCACCGCATCTTGTGAGGTAGAGTAAGCGGAGCGGTTTTTTTTTTTGAATGGGGGGGGTATCCCCAGTAGGCCTAATCCACGTGCATTTAACTTATCCAAAATTTAGCGTATTCTCCTTCGCTTCGCTGTTCTTGAGAGTTCATTGTCCCTAGTACCGATCGAAATGTCGCAGCCCGAAATTCTTCCACATCAGCGGCGATGGGATTATCAGTTTCATCGCAAACGTCTTCGTTCTCGATTTCATCATACGTTTGCTCGAAAATAATCATCGATTCTTCCTCTTCATCGCTATCTTATAATGGAACTTGCGAGTTATCACAGGTACCATTGCATTTCATGCATATACTGGAGCACATTAACACAGCCTTCTGATCCACAGGATTTCTGACGTCTCTTTCTGCATTTGCAAGAAATAAGTTTTAACAAGCTTTCAGGAGCTGGGGGCTCGAGTGTGATGACAATGATTAGCTCGTCCTGGTTTCTTTTCCATCCTCATTGCTCTGCATTTTGGTCATTCCCATACGACTGAACTGGTTAAGTTGGAACAAAATGGCGCTATGGCAAAATTTTCGGTGCAATATTTCCGAATGGTTACACTTCTAAAACAATTCATCGAGGCAGTAAGAATGGGCAACTGGAATTTACATCTTGATACTGTCCAGAAAATGATGCCTTATTTTCATGTCAGTGGCCACTTCTTATACGCAAAATCTGGCCATTTATATCTGCAAGCTATGCTTGATTTCATAGAAAGAATGACAGCTGAAGAATACGAACTTTTCACAAATAAAGGATTCTTTACAGTTAGACATTGAGACAAATTTTGGTGTGGTACGTTGTCAGATATGACAATTGAGCAATCGCTGATGAGGACGATAAAATGTTTTGGCGGCCTTACTCATGGACGAGGGTCAAGGAAAGCGTGCTTTCCAAGTGGACTTTAGGAATGGTATTCCTGAAGATTTAAAGTATATGGTGCACGAATTGCAATGGTACTTGTGAAACTCGTAAGTTCCATTACAAGATGGCATTGAAGAGGAAGAATCGGAGACTATTTTCGAGCAAACGTATTATGAAATCGAGAACGAAGAGGAGAACAGCGAAGTGAAGGAGAATACGGTAAATTTTGGATAAGTTAAATGCACGTGGATTAGGCGGGGATACCTCCCCCCCGAAAAAAAATAAACCGCTCCGTTTACTCTACCTCACAAGGTGGGGTGGAAATGAGGTTTTTGGCCAAAACGCAAACTCAACTAAACTCTGCGGCGCTCACACGCCAAAAGTATTGATTTTGCGAAAAAAAGGTAATCACATAATTTGTAGGAAATTTTCCCTAGTTTCTTTTTTGTAATTGTTTTTTTTTTTGTGAAATGAGTAGGAAAGGAGATATTGTCAAGAAACTGCTTTTAATCGCCATTTTTCGAACATGGCACCGCGAGCGGTAAAGGTACGAGGTGGCAAAGTTGAAATTCGTTAAGAGCACATCGAAATCTATAAAACTGCCAATTTAGAAAATCTAAAAATCTGCCAATTTTCAAAACATTTGATACGGGCGAAACTCGCCAAGCATGGCAACGTAAAAACGGTTTTTAATTAATAATTAAAAAAGTAGTTAAAAATCTAAAATTCTAATTACCCTATAGCCTTCTCCAGAGTCCCATCTATATCTAAACCAAAATTCATCATACTCGATTCAGCGGTTTAGGCGTGAAAGCGTCACAAACAAACAAACAAACACACTCACTTTCGCATTTATAATATTAGTTAGGATTCACCAAATCAGATGCGTGGATTAAGAGCCGATGTTCTCGCGATCTCCGCAGGGATGGACGCGAGACGAGTGTTTTGCGAGACGAGACAGAGATTTACAGCTTTCTTGCGAGACAAGACATACATTTTTTACATTACGATATAGGGATTTTTGCGAGACGAGACAAAGCTTTTAGGCTATTTTTCGAGACGCGAGACTCCTATTTTTCGTCTCGTGTCCATCCCTAGATCTCCGCAATGATGGTAGCACCGTCGGCGTGTCACACACAAAATATAATTGCATAAACATCACACGCCACTTTATATGAAACTTGTAGCACAAGCACACACTTTTCCACATGTCCTGGCCAGGTTTTAGGGGACGCTTCGCGTTCACACTATCTTGGGTTGTCTTTTCTTCTTTTTTTTTTCTCTCATTCGCAGGGGCCCCTAATCGTATGCCCCTTACTTTCATAGGCTGAATATTTCTATTGGATGCCATATCCGCCTTCACCCATTTATGCCTAGTATCCCTTTTTTTGGGACGGCCTTTTCGCTATTAGTCGAAAACGTTTTTTATTTTTCCTAGCCTTTATTAATGAGTATTGAGCCTCAACTCAACAAAATATTTTAACATGACCAAGTAGGATGTTGATATTTCGATTTTTATGCATAATGATTTTAAAAGAAATCATCCCTTGTTCAAGAAGTTGACATCAGAAATTTATCTATTATTTCTGTTATCAGTAAAAATTGAAGAAAGTCGCAAAAATATCCAGGCGCAAATGGGTTAAGCCAAATCATCGTACAGAGGCCCCTGGATATTTCGTTTCGTCATAAATATTTTTCTTTTGTAGATTTATGGTGATTAGTCTGTTACTCTCGTCGACAGTCTGGCGACTATTCTAATTTATTGCCGCCCTGTGTGGTCTTCTCGTGGGAAAAACTTCAGTCTTTTTGAGATTTTTCTCTTTTTAAAATAAGTTCCCAAATCATGCCCTTTTACCCACCACAACGGTCAATGGTAGTTTTAGAGACATTTATCTATTTCAATCACAATACCGTTCTACTATATAGTTAGGCAATGGTCCAATCATGGCCACATGCCTCCTTCAAAAAATAAGCTAAAAGTTGCCAAGCTTGGCGACTGTTGTTGTACGGGTGTATGTATTTAACTCTCACATCTCAAAACTATTGGTCATAAAATGCATAAATTTCATATATATAAGATTGTTGTAACATCTAGTTGAATCTCGATTTTTGGTTCCCATCTTCTGGAGAGGTTATTTACAGGACCACCCAAAATAATATAATCCAGTAATGTCTATCTTCAATATATTATGTCTGCAGTCAGTCATCGTTTGGTCCACGCCCAAAATCTCGCCATTTGTCATCAACCTTAGAGAGTTTTGCCGAAATATCGCCGCAGTTGGTGCCAAAAATAATTTCGTATTTCGCATAACTCTAAAAATTTTAACCACAGAATGTTGAAATTATGCATTCAGAACTATTGTAATATCTAAGTGATTATCTCTTTTTTGATTGTTATCGACTAGCTAATTTATTTACATGGTCACTCAAATGACTTTGCATACATAATGGTGTGTGGATATATTCAATTCATTGAAAGTCTGTGGTCAATGACTAATTTGGCTATCCCCAAAATATCTCGTAAACTATCTCAAGCATGGCTATTTTTGGCGAAATGTTGGCAAATTAAGTGCCAAAACAAATCTTTCAAATTGAACGCAGTTTGGCGATATGAGAAATATTTGGCTAGAAATTACTAATTCTTAGTATATTACTGCAATATTTTATCTCTTTCAAGCAAAATAATCTTAGATGAAGTGCGCCGAAATCATTTTTGATTTGATAGTCGTGCAAAGAAGTCATGTGTTGTCCACATCTGCATTTTATAAATATTTTATGAGGTTCTAATTAATTAGTAACTATCTTCTCGAGGAACTGATAATTCGTATAAAATACTATCATCAAATTATTCGGAACTCATACCTCCTGTTTCAGTGATTTCAAATAAACCCTACTTGTTAATTTAGATGTGACGAAAGCTTACGGGAGCATCGAAGACGAACCTAATGCCAAAAGTCTCTTTCGGAAGTAGTCCAGATACATAAACTTTATACATACGCATTGGCTGCATTGTCCAATGACGTTTAATGTTAACGTTACCATTAATGAAACCTATATGAACAAACTCCCTAATGGCTGCGACTCCCTATTTTAAATCGCGCCTTGTTTGCACTTTGTTCAATGCATGTAAGGATTGATCTTGTCAAGGTGCATTTCACCAGCTGGCACACCATAGAGTAGGGAAATTCCGCATATGCCATTCGCTAGTACTTCGTTAGTACCGGTTAGTACCTAGAGATTCATGAGTGCCGCATCCGTTACTAATTTACGGACACTTCAAATTCTCCAGCTGGTGAAATGGTCCGCAAGCACACCACGGGGTTTGGAAATTTGGAATATGCCATTTGCTAGTACTTCGTTAGTACGGGTTAGTACTGAGAGATTGACGTTTGTACCGCATCCGTTTCGGATTTACGGACACTTCAAATTTGCCGGCTGGTGAAATGGTCAGCCGGCACACCATGGAGCTGGGAAATTTCGCATATTCCATTCGTTAGTACTTCGTTAGTACCGGTTAGTACCGAGAGATTTTCGTTTGTACCGCATTCGTTACAGAAATGCGGATAATGCAAGATTTCTGTCACACTAGCTACCTAGCACGAACAAATTGCATAATTGGGATTTCGCATATGTGTTCGATAATACTTTGTTAGTATTGTCTAGTACCAAGATATTTTCGTTAGTACCGCATTCGTTACGGATATACGGGCAGTACAAATGCCCTGTTACACTAGTTACCTAGCCCGTAGAAGTTGCAAAATAGAGGTTTCGCGTATGCCGTTCGTAAGTACTTTGTTAGTACTGATAAACACCAACTGATTTTCGTTAGTACCACATTCGTTACGGATATACCGACAATATGCGTTTCCTTTTACACTAGTTACCTAGCCCTTACAAATTGCAGAATGGGAATTTCTCATATGCCCTTCGTTAGTACTTTGTTAGTACTGTTTAGTACCAAGAGATTTTCCTTAGTACCGCGTCTGTTACGGATTCACGGACAATTCAATTTCCTGTTACCAGAGCCTTACTATCGCATGGCCAAATCGGGACTTTGGCCAGGACCCCGTGACGAAAGGGCCCCCCAATTTCAAATGTTGTTCTGAAATATTCTTTTCTTATATCAAAATTTTAAGAAAAACAAAAAAAAATTCACATATGGGGGCTCCTAAATCCATCAATCCCGGGGCCCCTCTAGATCATAATCGGGCCCGCCTGTCAAACTAACTACCTAGTCCGTACAAATTTGCAGAAAGAGAATTATGCATACGCCCTTCGTTAGTACTTTGTTAGTACTGTTTAGTACCGAGAGATTTTCGGTAGTACAGCATCCGTTAGGGATTTACGGACATTACAAATATCCTGTCACACTTGTTACCTAGCCCGTACACCATGCTAACAGAGAATTCCGCACATGCCATTCATTGTTACATTGCTAGTACCGGTTGGTACTGAGATATTTTCATTACTACCGCATCCGTTACGGATTTAGGGACAGTTCAAATGAGTGGAGTCATTTTCTTATAGTTCATGATGATTCGTCTGTTTTCTCCACTTTCTCCACAAAGTTTCCCTTCATTCTCCCTATCTCGAGTAATTTGAAGATTATATTTAAAATGGAATTTGTCGGCTGGTGAAACGATCAGCCGGCACACCATGGAGTCAGGAAATTGCACATATGCCATTCGTTAGTACTTCGTTAGTACCAGGTTAGTATGGAAAGATTTTCATTAGTACCGCATCCGTTTCGGATACACGGACAGTAGAAATTTCCTGTCACACTAGCTACCTAACCCTTGCAAATTGCAGAATGGGAATTTCTCATATGCCCTTCGTTAGTACTTTGTTAGTACTGTCTAGTACCGAGAAATTTTCGTTAGTACCGCATCCGTTAGGGATATACGCACAGTTCAAATTTCCTGTCCCACTAGTTACCTAGCCCGTTCACCATGCAAACGGAGAATTTCGTATGTAACGTTCATTGTTACTTTGTTAGCACCGGTTGGTACAGAGAGGTTTTCGTTAGTACCGCGTCCGTTAAGATTTTATGGACAGTTTAAATTTCGGGCCACACAATTTCCCCAACCCGTACACCATCGAGTTCGGAATTTTCACATATTCATTCGTTATTAATATAGCTATGCCGCTTCTACCACCTTGCTTATCGCGATAAGCTTATTTTACTGCGTTGCTATCGAGTAATTCCGGTGGGGTTGGGGGACAAAAAAAATCACGATATCTTAGCACTGTTTTTACTTTCCGAACATGTGCCATGTAAGGAAAGTATTGTAATCATGAAAAAATTCGACTTCGAGATTTTGATGTTTTTGCACGTTTTGAGGGCTTCTGAATCCATTTATGCTATTTTTACGAGATGTATGTATGTATGTGTGTATGTGTGTGTGTGTGTGTGTGTGTGTGTGTGTGTATGTGTGTGTGTTTGTGTGTATGTGAGTGAACACGATAGCTCCTAAACGGAGCATTCGATTGAGCTCAAATTGGATATATATGTCATAAACCACCGTCGCAAGACCGGTATTGATTTTGGTGTGTATAGGACTTATAGTTTACTAAAGGGCTACGACAAAGATTTCTTTTACATTATGGTTTATGGCTGGAATTTCTTGAAAGTCCGCTAGCGTTTAAACGGTAGATTCAATTGAGCTCAAATTGGGTATATATGTTATAAACCACCATCCTAAGATCGGTATTGATTTTGGTGTGTATAGGACTTATAGTTCTCCTACAGGGCTACGACAAAGATTTCTTTTACATTCTGGCCTATGGGGGGGAATTCTTGAAAGTGCGCTAGTGTTTAAACGGTACCTTCGATTGAGCTGAAATTGGGTATATATATTATAAATCACCGTTGCAAGACCTGTACTGATTTTGGTATGTATAGGACTTATAGTTTTTCTAGAGAGCTACGACAAAGATTTATCTTGCATTATGGCATATGGGGAGAAATTCTTGAAAGTGCGCAAGCGTTTAAACGGTGCATTCGATTGAGTTTCAATTTGGTATATATGTTTGAATTATTCATCGATTAAAATTTATTTAAATGCTTGGAAATGATCTTAATCATAAGTGTTTGGAAAGTCGAGCGGAGTCACTCCAGATTTTTTCCTGTTATACTGTTATTTCCTGTTTTTCTAGGACGTTAACTCCCGTTTTGTACAACTTGAGAAAATGCCCCACTGGACCCATTAGGGTCAATGGTGTTTTCTCAAGGCCAGTTGAAATTTCCGGGGGTATTGATTTCACCAGCCCACATACCATGAAGTTCGAACATCTACATACTCAATACGGCACCATAGTTTAAAAACTTTTGATTTAAAATGTTACTTAAATTGTACTAACTAATTCAAGAATGTTTGTTATATGATTTCTTGATAATCCACTTTTTATTGAGGTATGTTAATCGATGAGTAGCGTCATTTTCTTACAGTTTATAATGATTATTCGTCTGTTTTCCGCACTTTCGCCATAAAGTTTCCCTTCATTCTCCCTATCTCGATTAATTTAAGCATTATAATTATAAAATCATTAGCAATTCAGATTTAATAAATTACTTTTCTGATAGTTACAAAAATAATATTATTCCTATAGAAGGTATGTAAAACATTAATAGGAACACTTGATCTCATTTATACTCTAACATAATCTATCTAAATTTATATTAATTTTGTTTTCTTTTTAAGAAATCAATAGATATTTCAATTTATAATGGCTGCCATTTAATGTATAATGTATATAATCTCACCAGCACGCAAACATGAATTGACCGTAAAATCCGTAGCAGATGCGGTACTAACAAAAATCTCACAGTACTAACTAGTACTAACAAAGTACTAACGAATGAAAAATTCGAAATTCCTTGGCTGTAGGGTGTACCGGCTACGTAACTAGTGTGACAGGAAATTTGTACCGTCCGTATATCCGTAGCGGATGTGGTTCTAACGAAAATCTCTCGGTACTAAACAGTACTATTAAAGTACTAATGAACGACATATGCGAAATCCCCATTATGCAATGCGAAATCCCCATTATGCTATGCGAAATACCCATTATGCTATGCGAAATACCCATTCTGCAATTTGTACGGGCTAGGTAGCTAGTTTGACAGGAAACTTATATTGCCAGTATATCCGTAACGGACGCGGTACTAACGAAAATATTTCGGTACTTACCGGTACTAACGATGTACTAACGAATGGCATATGCGAAATTTCCCAACTTCCTGGCTTCCCGGCTGACCATTTCGCCAGCCGGCAAATTTGAAGTGTCCGTAATTGAGTAACGGATGCGGCACTAACGAAAATCTCTCGGTACTAACCGGTACTAACAAAGTATTAATGAATGGCATATGCGAAATTTTCCAACTCCATGGTGTGCTGGCTGGTCAAATCAGGGACGTCAGCAGAAAAAAATTTTTGGGGGGGACCGAAAGGATAAATTTTTCACAAAATGGCTTCATTTTTATTGTTTTGTTTACAAAATTTTAAAATTCGGGGAGAGATCGGACCACTGCCCCCCCCCCCCCTGCGCCTCCCGCGAAGTGTATGATGGGAATTCCACCCCGTAAAATACAACTCACATCATTTCTTCCCAGCTTGAAAGGTATACTTCCTATATCTATATGCCAGTACGCAATTGACCCGATTCACAAAAGAAAAATTTAAGATCACTCAATTTTTTTTTTTACACATGTTTGTTTAGATCAAAGACATTTTTCACTAAAAGAGCTGTTATCTGGTCCTTTTCGAATTTTCATAGCTAGGTTTTCTTCCTTATTGTGGTACTACAGGAGAAATCGAAAATACAGCCTTCTATTCGCTGCACGTAGGTAACAGCCATGGAACATTTATTTGGCATTTTCACGACGGCATAAGCCTGTTTGCCTACAGCTTCTTGAATGAAGATATAGGCACATTTTCCATCTTTTTTCACGTGTTATTTTTTTTCCTGCGAAAGAGTGTCAAGGAGTTATTTACTCTTATAAATAAATATTTGTGTGTAGACAGTCACAGTACATTTGTTTTGTTCATATGAGTTCATAGGATACACAGTTAAGATGGTACGATTTTACACTTTTAAAATTTTGCAGTAGAATTACAATGGTGAAAGAAAACTTTAAAATTTGTATTATTTTTAATTTATTAAGTATGAACAGTATTTTGAATGTGGGACTTTAATAACTATCACCAGTTACTTTAGAATCATGTGAATAATTTTGCAGTCTTATAACAAATACAGTGCTTGAAGGTGAACAGTTCATTAACAAATCCCATAATAATAATAATGATTATTATTATTATTATTATTATTATTATCGACTGTCGAAATTTAAAGATATTTACTGAGTAAAGTAGTCACAGATTCTAACTTTTAATGAGTTAAAATGCTTACAGTCTGTTACCTTTAGAGAAGAATCAAATTAACAAATTCAGGAATATATATATATTCATCAAAAATAATGTCAAACTTTTCAAGGAAATTTAATAACAAAAATCTTGACGTACTCACTAACCAGATCTATACTTCTGCCAAACTAGTTAAAAAAAAAAAAAAATCGGAGTCTAAAATTTCAAGTCTGTCTCAGATCGTAACCTTCATGCTGTTTGATGATCAGGACAGCTGCTATAAGGATTACAAGGTCTTTAAATGCTTCCTCAGTGAGGTATAAAATGCTGAAGATACGTAAAGCTAAAACTTTCCGACAGCTATCCGAGCGAAATTTTACATCGAATACTTTCTGAATTAGCTGTCTTCAGCTCGAAGACTTAAAAGCATAAACATGAAATATGCATCTGTTATGGCTTCATGTTATTTATTCTTGGCATTCACTACAGCACTGGCAGTTGATCTAAAAGAGAAAAACTGTCCTTCTGCAAGGAAAATTAACCCATGTGTGTGCGATAGGAGTGAAGAATATACATCTCTTACTTGCAAAAATATAGGTAACGTTGAAACCTTGAGAAATGTATTTCGGAACGCTAACAGGCACATTTTTAATGAGGTATGTTCTTCTACGTTTCTGTGATAATATAGTAATTTGATTTAACCTATTTAGATATTTTAAGCAGTTTCTTATTCTGGTTTTTTCACAAGTGTTGCAACATTACGTCATAAAATCGTGCTAAATTAGCTAACTTTACTCCCCTATCAGGTTACATTGATTAAGATCTGAATCATGGTTCTGATCTGATCTGAATCAGTAGCAGCTCTTCTTTTGCGTATTTAATATAATTTTCATATGAAATATATAATCATTTTTATTACTGAATACATTAACCATAATAAAAATTGATTTTTAGGGTTGCGTTTTGTCTTTAATAGAATGTAGCATTTTATATGGGAAAAAATATTTAACAGAAATGTTATGAAAGTAACATGCATATATATTATAAAATGAAAGACTCTAAGAAATATTATGTATCTATTTTAAATAAGCAGCTCATGCATTTAACTGATACATTTATGTAATTTTCGAAGAGCAGGTTCAAAAATTATTTTATGAAAACTACACATTGTCTTCTTGAATGCTGAATCATGTTTTTTGTTTCCTTAAACTTGATGAGGAATCTTACATGCACGATTTATATCAGAGCTGTTCAAACCAGGTAACCAAAATATGCAATACAAATAACTATATAAATTGGAGGGTCTACTACTATATAAATAAATGTACTAGTTGTTATATAAATAAATCGGTGGTGCAATCACCGCTTCTGGGTCAGCCGTAGTCTTGCTTGCCTCTCGGCATGTACAAGGGGACAGCTATCGGTAATCTTCCATGTTGCATAGATTGGGCATGATTTTTTCAATGATTGCAGTATTCGTTGATTTTTTTTTCATGGATGCTAAATATTTTTAATTCCCTTCCAATCTCTTCCTTTTTTACCATGGTTAAAATTGTGCTGTTTTTTAGAGATCACAGGTACCGCATCTCTACTGTTTAAGTTCTCCGTATATTAGGCACCCAGAGTCCATGTCGCTGCACCTTGCATTGCAGTGGGAACTGTTATAATCATTTAAAATTTTATTTGCTTCTTCCCTTCGTTCTGTTATGAAAATGCAACAGATATTTTGAAATTTATCCAACTTGATTTGAATATCTCTACACGCCAGAAGGAAATGTCGCATTCTAAATAGGCGAAGTTTTGTATTTGATAATCTACATCGTTTGATTTTGTATTTTATTATCTCGATAAGTATTTTCGTTCACTATCTTTAAATGCCATTGTTTCGTTTTTGAAATTGTGATTTACATATTTTAACCTTTTCACGGCGGGGAAATTTTGGCCGTGCTGTTTCAGAAGGACGGGAGCATCTGAAAAATGCGTTCCCCCATTTCAGTGACTCTTAGCTGAAGCTGCTATTTGTGCAACAATCATTGATGGATTACTCTTTCCCGCCCTCGAAGTAAAACGAACTTCTTCACCAAAGGGATTAGCTTTACATGTATATTCTCCTTTTCAGGAACTGGGGTGCAACTGAATTGATGGATGAATGTTGACATCTCTCCCCACCGGTCCAGTACAGGTGAACAATTGCAGAGGGGGAAAGCATTAGTTGGTTGAAATATGAACCAAGACCGTCTTTTAAGGTGTTCTATGGCTTGATTGAAAAATCGACCGCCCGTCTTCAAAGTGTTAATCTTGAAACATTTCATAAAGTATGCAAGCTGCTCATTCAAGATAAATTTCATTTGCTTGAAATGTTATCTGGTCATTTGCAAAAAGTAACATAAGTTGATGCTGGTAGTGGATACCAGTGTTTACTGATAATTTTTACGTTCGTATGATATAATCAATATCAACATTGAGTAAGGATGGGGATAAGACAGCAACTCTGTCTACCACCCTTGTTAGATATAGGGATGGATGTGAGACGAGAGGGATATTCACAGCTTCCCTGCGAGACGAGTATTTTTAATATTACGATATAGGGATTTTGCGAGACGAGACAAAACTTCTAGGCTGTTTTGCAAGACGCCTATTTTCCGTCTCGTCCATCCCTAGTTAGATGTGACTTCCGCCGTGTAAATTAATACTTTTGTATTTCACTTTTTGTATTTTGTAATTCACTTACATATAGATTGTATAGAATTCAGAGTTGTACAAAGACTTCCACAAAGGTGGGTTAAGCCCATAATCAAACAAATTTTAATCAAGATTCGTTAGTATGGAAAACACTCGCAAAGGAACTTAAAAAAAACTAGATTTTGTTTCGCCCTTGTAAAATGGGTGTGATTGTTGGTGACATAATTCCAATTATAATTATTCCTTACGCGTTCAATGGCAACGGTTATGAACAGATAAAAATATGTCTAGCTTACTCTCTTCTACTAGAATAATAAAAGTGAATGTTTGTAAATATGTCTGTCTGCGATCCCTAGATAAATTAAAAAGCATAAGAAAGAAATCCAAATATGTTTCTTAAAGCTCTTAAATTTTTAAATCCTACAGAACGGATTTAGATAAAATTTGGAATGAAAATAGCTTATAACCTGGATTAAATAAAGGCATCATTTTATGCATATAGCACAAATAGCTCTTTTGCAAACACTCAAAATAATTCTAATATATTACCCTCCATGTGTATCTCTAAACTACTGAATGGATTCTAAAAATTTTTTCATTGACAGAAAGTTGAACGATTTCGGATTATTATAGGCTAGCTTTCATGAATATATCCCAAATAGTTCTTTGCTGGGACACTCATAAGTATTATGTAACGCTCATGGGCATTTCTAACTGCTTAACCGATTCAAAAACTTTTTCCACAGATAGAAATCCAAACTATCCTGAGTATTATGGGCTACCTTTTATACATAACGCAAAAATCTATCTTTTAACCCCTTCATGGCCAGCATGATTCCGCTCTTATTAGCTTAGCGTCGTTGCTTGAACGCGAATAGCTCCGATTAACGTTGTGAGCCAATTTGAAAACGCAATGATCTTTATGATTTTTTAATACTGCTATTAGTATTTTAAAAATTCATAAAAATCGTTCCGTTCGGTTCTGTGACTGCGCTTCATTATCCTCTCGCTGGTCCTCAACGGGTTAAGGAACACTCAAAATAATTCGTAAATACTGTCGTAGTATCCTACTTCATTTAAAATAAATAAAAATATAAGTAATGTTTGGATACAGTCATTTTTGAGTACAGCGCAAGAAAGCGTCGTCAAACTTTTGATCAGATTCCAGTTACATTTCAAGGTATTCCAAGCGGTAAAAAAATAGATGCATACTTTAAAATTTTTCAGTTGTGCGTAATGTTCTTCGCAATTTCTTGGAAAGAAAGAAAAATCATTGTGTTCTAGTGACGTTTTGAATAATTTTCGTTTACTTCTAAACTCATACCCATATTCATAGAACTTGGATGTTAGTATTGTTTCCCTAGTAACATTATTACTTAATTCGTTTAACTATTGTGTCATACATTTAAAAATGCAAGATGAGTATAAAAGTGAGAATCTTGCCTTTTATTACTTCTTGTACGGGGATTGCAAAAAACATCGGTATTCAAATTTTAACACAAAAGTCAAATCTGACCATCTTAAAATTTACTTTGAATTTTTGGATAAGTATCTGTCTATGAATGAAAGCATGCACGATCAATATTTAGAACAATCTTCAATGCATTTTCATTAGCTTTTTTTGTGCCGTCAGTACGTACGTACGTACATGTATGCAAGCTCGTAACTCGTAAAAATATCTCAAAAGCTGTTAGACTCAGAATGTTCAAATTTTACATAACTGTAGCAATTTCTACACCGAAAAAAATGTAGTGTTGAATGAAAAAAAATTAACCAGTTGAAATAGCACTGACGAAATTTTTGTTGAATTCACGTAAAAAAAATTGTTAAAATAATTTGGGTCCGTTTTTTTTCAAAATGCCATTTTGATGCTAAAATTAGAAATCGCGTCCAGCCATTCATAGCTGCAGCTAGCTATTGCATCCATTCCTTGGAATATAAAAATTTAAACTTCCCAATGCATTTAAATACGTAAAACCTTGAAACACCTTTATAATTACCACTCATGGTGGTTTTTCATAATTTGGCGGCTTACGCATGTGTATAGTTAATAATTTTATCATTAAGTACGCTATAAAAACAGTGCTTCATATGTTCTGTTTTCTAAAAACTACGGACGAGCTAGGATATCTTTCTACCAGTTGCGCCTTTTCATTATCTGGCGATTTACCCATGTGCATAATCGATAATCATTTCCCATCGGAGATTGCTATGAATGCAGCTCTCCATGTAACCGTACACAAAATCCTTTGCAGATTGGAATATTTAGCAGTTAGGGATATTTCATCTCGCCCTGCTGGCAAATATTCACACACAATCCCTGCTAAAACTGCTATAATGGCGTACTTCACGCCGCCAAATATTTCTACTCGGTAACGTGTGGCAAACACCCAAGCTGAAAAAATAATAGCATTACTATAATATGCATTTGAATTATTTTGCACTTTAGCCTTTTATTAGTGATTCCAAAATTGCACTTTTAAAATCGGTTAAATTAGTTATCTTGTATTGAAGACACGAATAGCATACCTGTAACTTTAAACTCCAGTTACCTACGAGAATTACTTGCTATTTGAAAGCTAAGAGCTTTCGGTAGCACCTTTTGATTATTTCTCATACTTTTTAATTTGGCTTAAAATTGACGTAATTCAACTTTTGTTCGTCAATTTCAGGCGATTTTACAAACATCGAATTGCTTTGTTGCGCGGGCATGCATGTTTTAACACCGGTGAAAATTGCCAAACCTGGTACCCATAATGCATATTTTCTCCATTTTTATTAATATCATCTCAAATATTTCGAATTTCGAAATTTAATTCAGCTTAACGGGTTCCCCGGAATTTTTGGAATCCTTGGGCATCTTTGCCGAAACTCAAATCCCCACGGTTTCGGAGGAGATAGCATGACAAACTTTTTGCAGCGGCAACTGGAATTACTTGCTTTTTAGAACTAGGGACCGAGAGTCCTAGGATCGTTACGCTTGCTTTTCGTACGGGTTATTCGGCCTCTAATGATTCTAACTCGTAAAAGGGCATAATCTGACAGTCAAATCCCGAACACTGGATCACGTAAAATGTTACCAAGCTGCACATTACTGCTTGTTTCTAGCATGTTTCTTGGAACAAAAAATTTAAACTTCACAATATTTTTAAAGCCTAATTAGTGCGTATAATGAAATGCTCACAATATCAACTAAGGTATAGTAATATGCATTTTTTAAGTCTAAACCTATCCCTTTCTTTGAAACTCTGCCGCTAAAAGTAATTTTAAATTGATTTTAGAGCGCCTTCGTAGTGACATTTTTTAAACTTATGCCTATTTAAGGCAAAATTATAATAACTAAAAACCAATACAATAATTACTTTGAATATAGTCCCAAAGTTCTTCATAAATCCTACAGCAAATTTAAATTTATTAATTACGCAATTAAGTAATAATGAACATATTAATGACACATAATAAATATACTCGTGATAAATTTGGGAAAAAACAACAGAATAAAATATTGTTTGTTTACTTAAACTAAAAATCTGGAGTAATTCCACTCAATTTTCCGAAGGCTTACGAATAAGATCATTACATAGCTTATAAATAAATTTTAATCGATGAATAATTCAAACATATATACCAAATTGAAACTCAATCGAATGCACCAATTAAACGCTAGCGCACTTTCAAGAATTTCCCCAATAAGCCATAATGTAAAAGAAATCTTTGTCGTAGCCCTGTAGAATAAGTCCTATAGACACCAAAATCTAACGGTCTTACGACGGTGGTTTATAACATATATACTGAATTTGAGCTCAATCGAATGTACCGTTTAAACGCTAGCGCACTTTTAAGAATTCCCCCTATAGGCTATAATGTAAAAGAAATCTTTGTCGTAGCCCTGTAGAAAAAATATAAGTCCTATAAACATCAAAATCAATACAGGTCTTAGGACGGTGGTTTTTGACATATATGAACAATTTGAGCTCAATCGAACGTACCGTTTAGCCGTTTAGGAGCTATCGTGTTCACTCACATACACACACACACACACACACACACACACACACATACATCTCGTAAAAATAGCATAAATGAATTCAGAAGACCTCAAAACGTCTAAATACACCAAAATCTCGAAGTCGAATTTTTTCATGATTACAATACTTTCCTTACATGGTACATGTTCGGAAAGTAAAAATGACAGAGTCTGCTTATAAGGACATGCGGCTTTGTTCTTTTTAACAGTTCAATAAGTATGGCAGTGCTTCTTAGTGGTCAGCTAAAGAAAAAAAAAATACACACCTTAGTAATGATAATTACCTCTAGGGGCAAAGTATAAGTAAGCCATTTTAATGCACCCCCTCATACCTAAAATTCCAACTATATCGGAAATAGATCAATCAAATTACCTAGATGATTGTTGGTCCTTGTTTAAAGTTTCTCAGTTCTTTAAAACAAAGGTTGAAATAAGTGAGTTTGAAGTTGGGACAGGCCTTTGTAACGACATTTAAAATTTATTTTTCTTTAAGGGGATGGTGGACACCCAAATCCTCAAAATTGGCCCCAAAAATTTTTTTTTTCTTTTTTACATACTAATATTCTACAGTTAAAGCTGAACCATGGAGAAAAAACCGCGTATGTCTACGGCAATTTTTTAAAAAGATATTAGGGTTTGAAAAAATTAAAAGGGACAGTAAAATGTCCACAAAAATGCAAACAGACGTGTCAATAAACACATCACAATTTTTATTGAACGTTTTGCAAAATAAGCTAATATTCGAATGAAATTATTTTAAAAATATGTTTTGTTAAGGTAAAATCATAAATAAAATTATTCAGAAGAGACGGTATTAAAGGTAAATGGAAAATTACACTTTAAACTGTATTTTCTCCAAATCAAGATTTTTGTGATTTTCTTGCCTTCAAAATGTCCCATGCGACTTAATTTTGGTCGGAATCGTACAAAATTTACTACAAACATTCTCATATATTACTCTGTGTATTCTTTTTAAATAGGGTCAAAATTTCGATTATGAAATTTCGCTTTTATTTACGAAAACTGAAAAATTTCGGGAAAGTTTGGTATATATCTATGATAATTCTAAAAAATTAACTACTCGGTCAAATCATAAACCGATACACAGACTTTTTTTAAATATATTTTTATGCTATTATAAAGCAAAATTACTAAAAAAAGTTCAAATTAAAACGCATGGAGCATTTTTTCGAAACTAAAAAAGGAATTAATTTTTAATTAATTACTAATATTTATAAAATTTATTTTAAATTTTTTTTCAGTTGTTTATAATGCTTTTAGTTTAATATATTAAAATACAAAATTTCATAATCCTATCTTATTAAATAAAAAAAGAACTTTTTAATGTCCACCATTCCCTTAATATTGAAAAGTTTACTTCTTTTTAATATATAAATTCGAGAGCAGTGTAGTTCTTGTAAAGAATTACTGAAAAAAGTCTTAACATCGATGACCGGATGCTTAATTGACATTTTTTACCCAAGGACAGAAAAAGGTAACATTATCTGATAATGACCCACATAAGCCTTTATCGAGTGCGATTCAGTGGAATAATGAGCTGCCAATGGTCTTTATCTACTTGGAAATTGGCCGGTTTAAAGGACTAATGCAGTAATATTTCATTATAAGGTTAAAATTTTGGAATATTCTTTCTCATGAGATATAACTCATTATTAATTACAATATTTTCTATTACTATGGCCTTTGTCGTGAAAGCTTAGTATTAAGCTTCCTAAAAGAGTCAAGGAGCGAAAAATAGAACAGTACTAAGTGACCATGGTTCGGAATAATATTATTTTTCATCGCATTTAGGGAACATCACATTGTTGCAGAAAATTCTGCTAATTCCTGGGTTTGTCTTTCTGAAGTCCGATTGGCGTAGAAAGATCTAGAAAAGAGTCCACTTGTCAGGATGGAACACGAACTTTATTGCTTCTAGAACTTCGTCGAACAATCAGCTTTAGCAAAATTTACAAGCACAATCAGCCAGTACTGTGCTTATGACAGTCCGCTTAGAACAGAAGCTTTCACAAAAGCTGTATTTCTCACACAAAATAAAACACTACCACAGGCACAATCTAAGTTGAAACTTATAAGGGAAATCGTACACAGTCTCTCAAGACTCAGCAATCAAGAATTTGCACACTGCACTCAAAATCAAAGCTTTTAAAACACGCTAAACATAGCTTTTCTAAGCGCCAATACAAATCCTTATAGAGCAAGAGCCCGCGGCCGCCAGACCTTCGCCGTAGTATAAAAACTGAAACTTTCTCTGCGCATACCCCCCCAAACAGAGGTAGGAACAACCGGCCAATCTAAAGTTTGGAGGATCGTGACTTTGGCAGGTAACAGGTGGCAAAGGTGTATAAAATTGCAAAAAATTTTCGTCATTCCATAAAGCTTCATTTTTTTATAGGTTCTTCTTCGCAGTACTAGAAATCACTTTATCCCTTGCCAGACACTTTCCCATCGTCGCAAACACCCGCCAGACAATCTCGAAATTATGGAAAACGTAATTCTATTACGAGCGCGCTGCAGCATCGTAAGATAGTTCAGAAGTAGCAGTATAAAATGGGCTTGGCATTTTGTGACAGCTTGACGTACTTCGTCGCGGGAGTTTACGAACACAACAGTTTTCCATGACTTTGAGATTGTCTGGCGCGGGTTTGCCACGATGGAAAAGTTTCTGGCAAGGGATCAAGTGATTTCTAGTATTGCGAAGAAGAACATATAAAAAAATGAACCTTTATGAAATGACGAAAATAGTCTGCAATTTTATACACCTTTGCCACCTGTTACCTGCCAAAGCCACGATCCTCCAAACTTTATAGTGGCCGATGGTTCCTACCTCTGTTGGGGGGTATGCGCAGAGAAAGTTTCAGCTTTTATACTATGACGGAGGTCTGGCGGTCGCTGGCTCTTTGACTATTAAGCTTTCCCTGGACATCTGCTTTCAGGACAAGCAGGAGCAAGACTGACTGGATTGGGGCCGCCCGCATCTCTTCATTCTTTCCGACGTACATTCCAGAAAAATCGGGACCATTCTTAAGAGATCCCGAACAATCGAATTTTAATAAAGTCATTGAAATATTAATGAATACAAGGCTAATATGTGATGTTAATGCAGAAAAAACACCTTTACAACCCACATTGGAACAATCGCGCGAAATGTCTGAAATGTCGCTCAGCTTGGTGACTTTTTGGAGCAAAATATCGCCAAACTTCGAGCCAAAAGTAAGTCCCCAAATGTGAAGTAGCGAAGGCCTAGGACCAATATTTTTCATCTCCTGTTCTAGTTAATCGATTTTGATGCAACAAAATGCAAAATTTAATTATTTGACACGTAGAATGCGCATTTTGAACTAGTTCAACTCCCAGAACAGTGCGTTTCCGCAAAAAAATCGTAGCAATATATTAAGATACAATTTTGACATTTCAGTTACTCTATGGCCTGACTAACACAACACACTGATTTTCCAGCAATATTTTCTTATTTTAATGTACAGCTGCGGAAAAAAAAAGTTCCACTTGCTCTTTATTTCGCCGTCTTTCGTCGTACAGTAAAGTTATATATACCATTCGTTTGCAAATAACGCGTACTTTAATTTACTATTAATTTAATTTGCATCAGGGGCCGTCTTCATATTTAATTCTGCATCAACTACGTTTTTCTCAATGGCAACTCCATATTTTGACTTTATTAAACGAAAGAAAACCTTCAAATTATCTAAATATTAATTTTCACCAATTTTCTACGATAATTTCTGGAGATATTGCGAATTATTTTTTGCGCGTTTTTAAGGGACTTTCTGCAAATTGAAAAACGCTATTTGTAGGTTCCGAACTTTTCGCCTTTCATTCATTTCGCTCGCGAGAGTTAAAAGAAATTAATATTATTTTCAAGGAAAATATTGTTTCCATCTCTCTTAAAGTTTTTTTGTTCTGAGATTATCAAGGGCAGAATAGAATATTTAGTCTGCGGTCCAAATGATCCCTGAGTTCATAACTTCCTTGGTTCGTACAAATGATTGAAGGGAAAAATGCAAAATGACTGCTCACGATTTTGAAAATCTTTCTAATTTTGAAATTGTTATTGAGTATATCCGTTGATGGTTCTCTTAGACAGGTGAAATGTTGGCAGGAGTTAGAGGCTGCTGTCTGCTCTTCTGACTACAAGCTTGAATAATACTCAGCTATGGTCGAACTTGAAGAATGATTTCCTGATAGAAAATTTATTTGTTTGAATTTCATGTAAAAAACGCAATTACATTTTGCCGACCCAATATTATCACTGTGTTTGTTATTTCACTTTCTTCATTTAATACTATCGTCTGCAATGTGCAATATTCCTAAGACTTTTGGCGGTATTTTAATTTATAGTTTGAAGAAAATTTAAATAGAATAACGTGATTTTGATTGTTTGATAAAGTATGGGGAAGTCCAAAGTCCTAATATTTCCGATATTAAAAAATGTCACATATTCACGCCTGGGAAGTTGAGGATGTTAGTTTTTCAGAAATAGAACGTTGTATTAGAAGACATACATCTACTGCATCTAATTCTATAGCTGGAAAATATTTTATTTGTGGGAATATGGTAGCGGACGCAACAATACACGCTTTATAGAATCCCTATCAAACTGTAAAAACCTCTAATTTATTTGCTTCAAAATTTGATATTTTTAATACTGGTATCTTTTACTGTGGTTTTGCACACAATAAACCTAATTTACCTTTATTTTATGCAATTTTCAAAAAAAAAAATTCACTTAATAAATTTATGTATGGTCCCTTAACTCGTGAAAATAACACATTTTATTTAATATTAATTAAACTACTGAACGTAAAAATTTGAAATTTTGCACAGCCATGTAATGTTAATTTCTGCATCTATTTCCATCGAAATTTGTCTAGGTCACTATTCATAATTTTTTTGAATATTAATTTAATAATTCATAATTCATATAAATAATTTATTTAAAATCATAATAAAATTAAATTATGTTTGGGTTGTTTAGTTCTAATAGTACGAATAAAAATCAGCTTCTTACTACCAATATTATGTGAGATATGAATTGATGTATGAAAAAATATTTTAACATAGCGGGAGGGGGATTTTGGGTGCTCATAACTCACTCATTTTCTGTCTAAATTTATTGAAAATTGGTGTCCGGGGTTAAAATGAGCTAAATTTTTGAAATATGAAGTGAAATCTAGGGGTTGCTATTGAGAAAAAAACAGTTCGTGCGAATTTTAATATGTAGATGGCCCCTTATGCAATTTTTATGCATAGCAAATTAAAGTGAACGTCAATCGTAAACGATTGGTATCCGTAACTTTGCTATACGACGAACGACGGCCGAAAAAAGTGGGACTTTTTCTTTTTTTTTTTTTTTCGCAGCTGTACATTTAACTTGCAGAATACGAATTTTGAACTAGTTTAGTCCCCAGAACAGCGGGTTGCCCCAAAAATTCGTAACAATATATTAAGATATAATTTTGACTTTTCAGTTATTCATTTGGCCTGACTGATGTTTTTATCTATATTTTTTTTTCTTAATGTACATTTAACTTGCATGTCTGTCCATACGAAACCGGGTGGGCACAACTAGTTTATTTATAAGTGTTAATTTACAAGTACTCATGAAGGATGAAACTATAATAGAGTAAGATAGATTCGAGAAACTTGTTAAATGCTTGCGTGTGAGTCAAGTCAGGGCAATTTTTCAGTGCTTCTTGGTAACGATACTTTCTTTGTAATGAATGAAAAACAGCAAATTTCATTATACCCTCCAGTTTTTAGCTGACACCCAGAATGAATAAATGTGTTTCTAACATTACTCTTAAGTATAGCTGCCAGCTTTTCCTGAGAATTGCATGCTAAAATACGGAGTACATTTGTATGAATTTGTAACGCTTATACAGTTTGTTTAAGCCAAAATTATCATTTTTCGCAAATATGGGAAATTTGCTATCACTGCTGTAATTGGTGTCGACTGCCATAAAGTTAAAAGTTTCAAGCTTCTCAAGAAGCACACTGCATTTTGATGAAAAAAAGGGTTAGTGATAGGCTGACTAAAAAATTCTAACTGCTTTTCAAAGGATCCGAAAACTATAAACTCTCTTAAAAATACTGAAATAAATTTAATTACTATAAAAAGAACTTTTAAAATAAGCTTTCGGAATATTGTTTGATCTTTACTAATTAAGAAATTCGCAAAAATTCAGTCTGTTAGATTTTATGAAATTCATTTTACCCTGCATTCTTGTTCTTACTATATTTCCTACAGTCATTTTAAGTTTGGTCGGCATTTAAAACTGGAAGAATGGATAAATTCTTTTACTTGATGGATTTCATACATGCGTCTACTTTTGAATTACTCATTTTTACTTTTAGGTTAGAATATCAGATTCCTCTTTAGCATACCTCCCACACGAAATGTTTACTTGGACTTCCATTGGAAAGTTAAGTTTGTCGAATACCACAATGATCCAGTTTGTTGATGAAGCTCCAGCAAATGCAGATTCAGTTAATATCCTCGAAATGTTTGGGGTTGAAGTGCAACGGTAAGTAAAAAGGAAGGTATTTACCAATCTTTTAAAAATATTCTGTTCACATATGCAAAATGTGCTACAATAATCTTTTTTTAACTGATTATTTATTTATTTATTTATTTATTTTGATTTCTAATGTCCGACAAGATGCAAGATCTGTGACGAAGTTCACATATTTTTCGCGTCTTAAAATAATGTTCCTATGTTTCGTCTTTCTAAATCAAAATTTCGTTTTCCGTATTAATCTCTCTCCACTCTGTTTTTCGGCTCGATAAAATATTCTTTCCTTTTGAGCGACGCTATGTCTGGGATTTTTCGGGGTTTCCCTTCTAAATTAATTTCGCTTTAGCATATGCTGTGTTAGTTCACAGCGCCTCCCGGTCTCCGTCGGTGTTTTCTCACGGGGTTGTAGCCTTACGTATTGGCATCCGCCAAATTCTGGCACTTCTGTCTTGGCATCAATCATTTAAATCCGTTTGTTTCAAATTTTTATATTGTTTACGCCTACCGGACGGTGGTTGTCACGTGGGGCAGTGGCTTATGAGTGCTCATATTTTACTCGCCAACCTGTAGAGAGCTGGCAGTTTTTGTAGGAAGATTTGACAGACTTCTCGATTGCTCTCCGTCAGAGGAGGTTGTGTTCGTTTTTTTTATGGAACTCCGGCATGCCGTGTGGCCGGAACAATTAGATATGTTCCTGGTGTTATTTTTTATGAAGCAATGTGCGGTGCGTAATTGAACTTGTTTCTTTAATAACTGTTTTGTGAAGATACCTACAATAAAGTGCAGCTTTTTGTGTATTCCAGTTGTCCGTCAGTTTTTCTCAAATACCTTTTGTACACTATACGTCATGTGAGCGGCCGAGGGAACGTTTCTCTTAATCGTCCTCCGACAACTCCCTCATATAAACTTGGTGCGTCATGACCAGCTCGTTTTCACGAGTAATTGTTCCCGGCACATCACCGGCTGTCGGAGTTTCCTTTTGCCAGGGTAAGAATGCACAAAAAAAACTGTTCCTTCTTAAGCAAAACAAATTTTCTGCGGACTCTCCCGTCTCCATGTCATCGGAATTTTGATGTCTCCCTGCGGTGATTCAGTAACTGCTCCTTGTGCTGTGAACTTTCTGGGATTTTTCAGAGGGATGAGAGGATTTTTGATTACCCAGCGTTGTGCGACCGAAAAGAATTTGCTGATACCTGTGCCTTCTAGCCAGCGGTGTGTATGACGGAAATCGAAAGTCATAGACTTGTATGGTTCTCTGTGTCTACATTTTCCGTAGTGACCGTTCCGGTGTTACGATGCTCTTCTGGTTTCGCCCGCCCTGTGTTTTTCAGCTACCAGTGTTTGTTGTTCCTATGTTTTCTGTATTTCGCCGATACTTCTGAGTCAACTCTAGCGGAAACCGAAAGACGAGTGTGGTGTTCAGAATTATGTGTGTTTTTATAATGGATTCGGAACTTTTATGTGTGTCACAAGGATAAATGTTTTGATTTTCATTCATAAGAGGATAATTTTTGCGTTTTGTGTGTTTTATGTCATTTTTGTAGGTAAGTCATTTATTTTTATTATTGTAGAATGTCTAAAATTTCTGATTTTTCTGTTAATATTCCATCATTTGATGGTAATGCCGTAGAATTAAAACATTTCTTTGGTATATTGGAAGACTTAGCATCTTTAAACAAATGGTCAGAAGAAAAAACTATTTTGTATTTCAAGACTAAACTAATTGGTCCAGCATTACAGTTTTTTATTGAAAATGAGGTTGTAAATAAAGCGAGAGATTTTGATGTAATTAAATTAGAATTTGAAAAATATTTTTGTAATAATGAAATTCTAGCTCCAGTAACCGAGCTTAATAATTTGAAATTTGAAGATTTTAACTCTGTAACTGCTTTTGTTCATCGATTAAATGTTTTGGTTTCTAAGGTATATAAAATTAAAGATTCTCAAGCTCTTGATGATATTAAATATGTTAAATTGATGTCGGCTTTGCCATCTAACATTAGAGTTAAAATTTTGGAGGATAACATAACTGACTATTCTAAAGCTGTTGTGCGTGCCCAGCAATTACAAAATATTACACAATCTGAATCACTTGTTTTGGCTAATCAACAAAAAGCCCCAGTGTTTGCTATTTCTGAAAAAATTGAAGAATTAGCTTCAAAAATTAATGATTTGACTTTTAAAAATTCTACTTCTGGTTCTGCTGACACCAATCGTAATGCTTCTGCTTCTGAGCAACGGAATTTTTTCAGACAACGTAGACCTCATAATACACAGTTTAAAAACAGAAATACAGTTTTTCAAAATTATGACAGAAATAGAGGTCAAAGTAGTATTATCTGCCAATTGTGCTCCGGCAGACATCATTCTGCACGCCAGTGTAGAAAATTTAAAGTTTTGCACAATACTCCACAAAATAATAATTTTGGTCGTCGACCCAACTTCCGAAATTCAGGAAGAAATTTTTCTAATGACTGTAATTTAAACTAATTTCGAGGTGTGATTTGACTGGTGGGAACACATCTCGTTCTTTCATACATACACCAGACAATTTCCCAATTTTGTCTAAAAATTTACCAAAAGTGTCTAATGAGCGTAGAGTTCGTTCTTGTTCGACTCAGACTATTGTACCTGTTACCATTGCTGAATCTAAATATGTACAGACTGATAATTTTTTTGAAGATGAAAAACGAAATGAATATTTTATTGCAAATGTGAACAATGATTGTAATTTATTACCAATAATTGAAGTGATGGTGAATAAACAAAAACTTAAATTCTTGATTGATACTGGTAGTTCTATTTCTTTGCTTACAAGGGATGTTTTTAATGAAATTAAATCTAAAATCAATTACAAACACCTGGCTTCTTCAGTCACTATATCTACAATTAATTCAAAAATAAAATTCTCTGCTTGTATTAAATTAACCTTTAAAATTAAATCAATGTTTTTTCACCACTGCTTCTATATTGTTGACATTCCAGTTAATGAACATTTTGATGGTATTTTGGGTTTTCCTTTTTTAAGAGAAAACAATATTTCAATTGATATGAAAAATTCTTGTCTTATGGTTAATGATTTAAAGGTATATTTTCTAAATAATAAAGACTCTAGCAATATGCATGTGTGTGCAACTGATAATAATGAAAAAGGTCCTAATTCAATTAAAGTAAATGACAATTCTGTTTATCTATGTCAAAAGGTCATTTTAGAATCGGATGAGCATATTTATGCTCAGGTTTGTTGTGATAATAAGTCTAGCACTGAATATTTTCTTTTTTCACCAAATGATGCTGAAAATTACATTTCTTATGAGGCTTGTTATTTAAATGAACACTTTAATCAAAACAAAAATGGTAACAAGTGCTCTCAAAAATTTTCTATATTTATTCATAATGTATCTGAACAGAAAATTCATTTAAATAAGAATACCAAGATTGGTAATATTTATGATATTGATGAAGTTAAAGAAAGAGACCTAACCGATGATTCTGAGAATTTTCAAATGTGTAATTTAATACAGCCTTCATCAGAAGTGCTTAATAAAAGAAAACAGCAATTAACTTCATCTGATTTTGACTTAGCACATTTGGAATGTAATGAACAAAGTGAATTAAGTAGTTTATTACTAAGCAATTTTGCTGCTTTTTCAAAAGATATGTCTACTTTAGGACACACTGACAGAGTTATTCCTGTGTTGAACTTTACTAATGATTTTCCAATAAAAACATTGCCATTTCCAATTCCTCAGGCTCTTCAAAGTGAAGCTAAAGAGCAAATAGACCAATTACTGAATGCAGGTATAATTGAACGTAACTGTTCTGAATGGGCATGTCCTGTAATTTTAGTAAAGAAAAAGCCTGACTCTTCTGGCAAACAGAAGTATAGGTTAGCCCTTGATTTGCGTATGTTGAATTCTGTCATACAAGGTTCATCATATCCTTTACCTAAAATTCAGACAATTATTGCTAATCTATCAACATATAAATTTTTCACCAGTTTAGATTTACAACAGGCTTATCATCAAATAGATTTACCAAAAGATTTACAAGATAAATTAACTTTCACTTCTCAGTTTGGCTCATTTAAATATAAAAGAATGGTTTTCGGTTTGAAATCCGCTGCCTCAACTTTTCAGGCTCTTATGGATCTTTTACTAGACGAGGTTAACTCAGATGGAATTTTCGCATATCAGGATGATCTTATTATAGGATCACATTCTTTTGAAGACACTGTACATAAACTTGAAAAAGTTTTAAAAGTTTTATGTAAATATAATTTGACACTTGCTCCTACTAAATGTTCTTTTCATAAAACATCAACAAACTATTTGGGTTTTCATATTGAAAATCATTTTATCAAGCCTATTCAATGTAACATTGCAAAAGTTGTTTCTTTTCCAACTCCTACAACAAAAAAACAATTAAAACGCTTTATTGGTTTGGCAACTTTTTACAAACACTTAATTCCTGCATTTTCTGAGTTATCTCAACCTTTGATTCAATTAACTACTCCTAAAGCTAAATTTGTTTGGACTTCTACACATGAACAAAATTTTCAAAAGATGCAACAAATATTTTTCTCTGAACCTATGGTAAGACTTCCTGACTGGAATAAGACTTTTTATTTAAATACTGATGCTTCCAACATTTCTATAAGTGCTTGTCTTTTACAAATGTATGATAATAAACTACTTCCAGTTGCTTATTTTTCCAAATCGTTAAATAAAGCTGAGCAAAAGTATCCTGCTCTTAAGTTGGAACTAATGGCTATATATAAATCTGTTAATGCCTTTAAATATTATTTGTATAATAGACATTTTATAATTCTTTCTGATAGTGCTCCTTTGAAAAAATATAAAAAGACTACCAACCCAGCTGACATAATCACAAGGTGGTTACTTGAGTTGTCAGAATATTCATTTAGTTTTCAGCACATTGCTGGATCTAAAAATATACTTGCTGACTATTTATCTAGGGACAACTTTGAAAATAATACTGAAACGCTTGACAGTAGTCCTCAGTTAATTTATGATAAAGGTGTTATACCAATTGTTGATAATGTTCCTAAAAATAATGAATATGTGAACTTTTTAGTTACAAAAAATTCAATTAGTACTGATCCACTGTTGGAAATTTCAAATGAAACTTTTCTCAGAGAGCAAAATGCTGATCCTGAGTTGTCTGTCATTTATAATGAAATTTTAAGTAAGGGTTCCTCTGCAACTCATCCTGCCTTTTTAATTCATCCAGAAACTATGTTATTGATGTGTGAAAAGTATAATGTTCATAATCAAACTTATCATCATGTAATTGTTGTTCCACATTCGTTAAAAGCAAAAGCTTTAGCAATTTCTCATCTGTCACATTATGGTTTAAAAAAGACTTACGAATTTCTAACAAGGAAGTATTTTTGGAAAGGTATTTATACTGATACTGTAAATTTTGTTGCCTCTTGTACTGTATGTTTACAGGTGAAACATCATCCTACTCGACCTGCTCCTTTACAACAAACATACACACCAACTTATCCAGGACATACTATTGCTATTGACCTTGTTGGTCCCTTCAGTAATGGTCGTACTGTTCTAACAATCACTGATCATTTCTCTCGCCATATGGAGCTTGTGCCTCTTACTTCTACGTCTGCTAATGTAATAGTCGAGGCTCTTTTTAAATATTTTACAACTTTTGGCCGTCCTGCAGTGATTTTGTCAGATTTAGGGCCACAGTTTGTTGCCTCAATTTATAACCATTTTCATGATAAACTTGGTATAAAAATTAATCATTCTTCGGCTAGTCATTCACAATGTAATTCGATTGCTGAACGCATAAATACTTCCATTAAATACTCTGTAAATTCTTTATTACTTGATGGCCACAACTTCGAACATGCAATTTTAATTCACAAATCTTTGTATAATGGTTCAACACATTCAACTACTGGTTTTACACCCAATTTATTACATTTTGGCAGAGAATTATCACTTATTTTTGACACATTTAACTTTGAGACAACTCCGCCAAATCTTAATGACATACACACTTATAAATTAATGCAAGAATTAGACTCTATTTATAAGAAAGCTTATCAAAACATTATTTCTTCACAAACGATTCGCTTTCAGAGACACTCACAACATGCTAGGCTCAGAGATTTAAATGTAAATGACATTGTTTATAAAAAGTCTTTGGATAAATTTAAACCTAAATTCACAGGTCCTTATGTGATCACTGAAAAACACTCACCTGTTTCTTTCTCTATTAGACGTTTGCAAGCTCCCCATCTCGAACCTCAGAGAGTACATATTGATAGATTAATTTTAGCTCCTCCACGTTCTGAATATCTTTCTTTACATAGTAATAATCACTACCATAATGGTGTTACAGATAATTTTAATCTACCTACAACGTCACATAATCAGTATAATTTAAGACCTAGAAAGTAGATGCATGTTTTCGTTTTAGTAATGGCGTGTTTGTGAAGGTGCCCACAGACACTTCCTTGCTTTGTACACTGTTGTATAATATCTTGTTTGTATCTGGCTGGTCCAGTATTTTTAAAGATGTACACTTCAGTATACTGTATGATATGTATCTCTTTTTCATGAAACTTAGTTAATCAAGTTGTTGTTAATATTAAAAAAAAAGAGGAACAATAGTTTTCTGTAGGTGAGCTAATGGTTGTTGGGAATCATTTCTTTTGTTGGTGTCATGCTTTGTGTTTTTCTTTTTGGCGGTCCCTTTTTGTAATTTTCCCTGAAGCTAAGTCGTTCCAAATTTACAAGTCCCATGCGCCCCGTTGTTGAGAAGAGATTTAGCTTCTGTTCACATGTGCTTTTTGCACTTTTGTAAGTTTTAACTTACACGTTCTCACACTGTCACTTTGGTCTCCATGTTTTGCTACACATATAGGTGCTACTTGACATTCTTTTTCCCCCCTGTCGGAACTTGAATGCCTTGTGCATGCCTCGCCGTGTCCCCATAGGATACTTGTTACGCTCGCGTTTTTTTTTTTTTGGTAACAAGATTAACTTTTGATGCATTGTCAACCTTGTCATGCATTCGTCTTTTGTCGCTGTGTCAGCACAATTGACTTTTCTTTTTCTTTTCTACACAATTTAATGGGTTTTTCTAACCTGCACCTTCTTTACACACACAAACATACATTTTTCTTTTGTGTTTACCATTTTTTTGCAAATATTGTTTATGTTCATGTTTCGTCTGTTTGAAAGTTTCCTGTTTTTGGTCACAAAAATCTTAATTTGTTTTGAAGCTCATGTTTAAAAAAAAAAAAAAATATTTATATATGTTTTGATATTTTTATTCATTGAAAGTTTTTATTATGTTTTTCACGAAGTGAATTGTGTTTGATATTGAAAGAAACAAATATTAATAAATAAATAAATAAACTTTAAGAAAAAAGAGAGAGTTTGTTTTGAAAGTTGATAGCAATACCTGTACTGCAACTAAATTGCATTGGATACATTTCAGGTATTTGATTGCAATCATTTTGACTTGATTTATTTAAATTATGTCATGACTTTTATTAGAATCTTCTTTGACATTCATTTAATTAGAAGCTTCATATTTGAACTTTATTTTAAAATTTAAACCTGATTAAGTGCACTAAGTATATTTGAGATTTGTTAATAATATTGAGAAACTTTCATTTCTTATTTTGCATGGACGTTTATAATGCAAAGGACTTTGAAAGTAAATGTTTTTGCACGTGCAAAGTTATCTGCAATGTTATCTGCAAAGTTATCTGCAAAGTTATCTGCAATGTTTTCTGCAACGTTATCTGCAAAGTTGTTTTTATAAAGAGATCTCACATTTATGACGTCATATGTACATATATTATTTTGAATATTCAAGGTTATTTTTCTTTAGTTTCTGCACATGTGTAATTTTGATATGTAATGGATAATTGAATCGTTTTATATTGTTTTATTTGTAGCAGAATATTGTTGATATTTTTACAAATGGTATTTTGTGATGTATTTTATAATTTGTTATGTTATTTCGTATTGTATTTTTGTGATGAGCCCTCATAAGCGCTGCATGTTAGGCTTTCTGTTTAATTCAAGGGTTAAAGTTCTTTGTTTAAAATAAAAATTTTCTGGCGTCAAAATTTTTTGTTGGGCTGTGGAGAGATATATGTGACGAAGTTCACATATTTTTCGCGTCTTAAAATAATGTTCCTATGTTTCGTCTTTCTAAATCAAAATTTCGTTTTCCGTATTAATCTCTCTCCACTCTGTTTTTCGGCTCGATAAAATATTCTTTCCTTTTGCGCGACGCTATGTCTGGGATTTTTCGGGGTTTCCCTTCTAAATTAATTTCGCTTTAGCATATGCTGTGTTAGTTCATAGCGCCTCCCGGTCTCCGTCGGTGTTTTCTCACGGGGTTGTAGCCTTACGTATTGGCATCCGCCAAATTCTGGCACTTCTGTCTTGGCATCAATCATTTAAATCCGTTTGTTTCATATTTTTATATTGTTTACGCCTACCGGACGGTGGTTGTCACGTGGGGCAGTGGCTTATGAGTGCTCATATTTTACTCGCCAACCTGTAGAGAGCTGGCAGTTTTTGTAGGAAGATTTGACAGACTTCTCGATTGCTCTCCGTCAGAGGAGGTTGTGTTCGTTTTTTTAATGGAACTCCGGCATGCCGTGTGGCCGGAACAATTAGATATGTTCCTGGTGTTATTTTTTATGAAGCAATGTGCGGTGCGTAATTGAACTTGTTTCTTTAATAACTGTTTTGTGAAGATACCTACAATAAAGTGCAGCTTTTTGTGTATTCCAGTTGTCCGTCAGTTTTTCTCAAATACCTTTTGTACACTATACGTCATGTGAGCGGCCGAGGGAACGTTTCTCTTAATCGTCCTCCGACAACTCCCTCATAAGATCTATATAAATAAAATTAGACTTTTGTCTGTACATTTCTTGGAATTCAAAAATTTTTCGATATCTATCCGTTTCAAGCACCCGGGAATCTGATGCGACCCTCAAAAAAAAGTTTGTCTGTCTGTCATTCTGTCATTCTGTCATTCTGTCCGTGACGCTTTTTTTGTTTAAGCATCACGTAAAAACGACTGAAGCGAATGAGATGAAATTTGGTGTCATGATAGGTGGTCACTCAACTTAAAACATAGGCGTCGAATTTTTAAAAAATCTTGATTAGATTTTCAGATTTTGCGAAAATCGTTTCAAACTGCGTAAATTTGTGTTCAAGCATCACGTAATAACTGCAAAGGTGAAAAAATGATATTTGGTGAAATGATAGGTGGTCACTCACCTTAAACTATAAGCATCTAATCTTAAAAAATCGATCCGATTTCGAGATTTTGCGAAAATCGTTTAAAACTGAGTGAATCTTTGTTCCCGCATTACGTAATGACGACTAAAGCGAATGATATGAAATGTGGTCACATGATAGATGGTTGCTCAACATAAACTATAGGTATCCAATTTTTTAAACATTTTCATTAGATTTTGAGATTTTGTGAAAATTCTCTCAAAATACGTTTATATTTCTTCAAACATCACGTAATAACAACTAATACGAATGATACGATATTTAGTGATAGGATAGGTAGTTGCTAATCTTAATTTATAGGCGTTGAATTTTTAAAATATTTTGATTACATTTGGAGATTTTGCGAAAATCGTTTTAAAATGCTGAAATTTTGTTCCAGCATCACGATATAAAGAATGCAGGGAATGAAACGAAATTGGGTGACAGGATAGGTTGTCACTCAACTTAAATTCTAGACTTCCAATTTTTCAAAGATGTTGATTAGATTTTGAGATTTTGCGAAAATTATTTCTATATTCGTAAATATTCGTTCGCGCATCACATAATTACGACTAAAGCGAATGAAATAATATTACTTAGTGACTCTCTTAACCTGTAATGTTTTAACAATACATAAAAATTATAACTTCGCTTTCTTTACTTTGGCAACATACTACATCCATTCTGTGTACTCTTACAATGCTGACGAAAGTTCTTGCTTTTTGGAAATTTGCATTTACTAACCCGTCAAGGACGGGTACTTCAGCTAGTATACTATAAAAGCACTTACTTTCGCGAGCTGTACTTTTCACGAAGATCAAGATTATCGATGATTTCACGAATTTTATATGAATTTAACCGAAAGTTGAAAAATTCAGAAAGGACCTAAATATACAACCACTTTTGCATAAGGCATTTTAAGTAACTTCTTTTCATCCGAAAAGTTCGTCGCCCTCCCCCTCACCATTTTGATTGGCTTCAAAGAAGCTGGTATAAATATTGGAAGTGCATTTGAAAATCTCCATTCTATATTATTGTTTTATATTCAAGAAATTGTTATGAGAAAGAAAATTGTGAAGAAAGAGTTTGTGATTGCCATAAATAATTCAAAATTTGGTGTATATATATATATATTTGTGTATGTGTGTGTGTGTGTGTGTGTGTGTGTGTGTGTGCATTAATATTGTAATTGGATGGATGGATCGTCGGCGGAGGAAGCTTTTTCTCAAATTATGTATAAAAAAAGGAAATAAATAAACGATTAATATTTATAAAAACACTGGATGTGTATAATCATCCTTATATATATTTGTTGACAAAAAAATTGAGGTTCCTATAATGTAATTATTCTGTCCACTTATAATTTCATAATGTTATAAAATAAAAATATTTTTTCTCTCATTGTTAGTTTAATTTTCTGATATAAACAATAATCATTATAATTGTATACAATACCTTATATTTAATTGGCTATACCATCTATTTTAATCAATAAATTTAAATTCACCATTCTTCTATATATTTTTAATTTAATTAATATACCTGGTTAATAGCTATGTTAAATAATATTAACCTAACATTCTTGGCAACACCTTTATGTTCCTCTTTCCTCTGTTCCACTTTTATTTTGTGCCAACACCGATTTTCACTAACTACAATTTTACTTTTTGCAACACTTAATGCTTGCCTTCCATGTGCTTGCTCCAAACCAGAATGGTTTATCGAATTTTCTGTGATTTTATTTATTTTGATATCTTCTTACATTCCTATTTTTCTTTTCTTTAATGGTAGGATCGAGCCTAAAACGAGTGGAGTGAATATCAATTTTGATATGCTACACAACTGAAATCCTACTATTTTGTTTTTCTGGGTATGGCTCCTGAGGATGATCCCAGAGGTTATAATTTCCATTTCATTCATTATTTTATCATTTTGTTTGGCTCTGTTTTTTTTTTTTCCTTACTTGAAGTATTTCATTTTGGCAGTAGTTTTCATAGTGTTTTACTTTTTGATTATGTATATACATATGTACATGTTATGTATAAAAAGGTAATTTGGGTTTTACTAGTTTGGGTATTGTTCAAGCGGGTACTTTCACTGTAAGTTTTGCTTTCCTGTCATACTTGCCACGCGCCCTCTGGAGCTATGTTTTATTTATTTTGTTATTTGTCAGACATCAGGCCGTCGATTCTGAGTTCTTTAGATGTGCACGTGTCCCCACGCCCTTGTAGCCCGGATGCGGGTCATGTTGGTAAATGTGTGTGGTTCGACCAAAGATAAGAGAGAGGCGGAGTTATCACTGTCACAGCCCTGTAGCCACGATGCGTAGTTGGTAAGCGTGTGTCGCCAAAGATAAGAGAGAGCGATTATGTCTTAAAATCACGTGTGTGGTAAGCGTAATACTCCGCACATCTCGCCTGCCACGAACTGCTTAATGAGTCCACGCTGATTCTTGTACCGTTGCCACTGGAACTGCTTAATGAGTCACGCTGATTCTTGTACCCGTCTCCCCTCCCCTCTTCTCATTCTAAATTGTAACTTAAATGTAATGTTCAATAAACCATATTACCTGCCTTAACTCTGAAACTTTACTTGAAATATCTGACGTCTCATACATATAGGTATATATCTTTATTATATATATATGTATACGTTTTGATTATATATATATATATGTGTGTGTGTGTGTGTGTGTGTGTGTGTGTGTGTGTACACGTTTCCTTTCTTTTAAATAGGCGTGTCATTTGGGAAAATCTAAAAACGTTTACAAATCTGCAAAGTTTAAATCTTCAGAAGGTCTACGTTAAAATATTAGGAGAGGCATTTCGACGGAATGTAAACAGGAAGCTTAGAGAGCTAGTTTTCGGAGGCACTGGAACAACAAGAATCATGCCAGGTAAAGTGAACTGTGAAATGCACCAATAAAAATGTTTTATGCTACTACTTTTGAACTTTCAAGTTGTGATATCACAATTTTGAGGTTTATTTTAAACAGATTTATGTATGTGAGGTTATGTTGTCGCCCAAAATGCTTTGAATACATTTTTAATACAGAATGGGTGCATATTTATCATTTCCAAACCATTCAGTACATTTTTGCTTGATAAAAAAAATAAATCTATATAGATTATTTTGAACCATGTTTTTCTTTCGACAACCGAATTGAGAGAACGGCTGGGTATAAAAACTCGGTTGAGGTGTCTGAAGAAAGGTCTCGGCCCGTAGATGTGCTATCAAAAGGGAAAATCAGAAAAAGTCGAACGGTTTAGGCGTGGCGGAACGGCAAAGGTGCAAATTTTCGCCATAGAAATAACATTGTGGTTTATTAACGCAGACGATTGCCATAGCTCAGCAAGGTTTGATTTATTTGGAAAAATATTTGTTAGAAATTGCATCCGTTTGTAAATGCTGTGTGGCAAATGTGGCAACAGTGTGTAGTGATAATAAATGTGTTGTTCTAAATTCTGATTAGAATAAGAGCGATTTAAAAAAAATAAATGAAAACCGACTTCGAATTACTTCACCATAAATAAAAATTAATCGCATTCTAAATTAAAAGGCTTTGGCCAAATTTTCACGAAGTATAGCAGATATTGCCAAATTTAGTTTAGTCTTGGAGACTTATTTTTTGACAACAAACATGGCGATAACTCTCCAAAACTGGTAATATTTCGCCATGGAAATAACATTGTGGTTTATTAAAACTCATTGTTGGCAGCTAAAAACGCCTTCTTTCTTTTGACGCTTTATCGCTTATCTGTTAATCTGGAACGTGTGTTTACTGTATCCACTAATTTAGAGAACGGCTAGGTGTAAGAGAATTTTTAAAGTGTCTAAAAAAGGCCTTAGCCTGTAGATGTGTGATCAAAAGAGAAAATGTCGAACAGATCAAACATGGCGGAGTGGCAAATCTGCAATTTTTCGCCATAGAAATAACATTGTGGTTTATTAAATACATCTGGAAATCATAAAAGCTTTCTTTATTTTGGCGCTTTTTTGTTTATTTCCTTATTTTTTTCTATATATTAATTTGAAACATGTTTTTCCGGTATCCACTAAATTGAAAGAACAGCTATGTGTAAAAATTTGGTTCAGAGCTCTAAAAAAAGATCTTGGTCCGTAGATGTGTCATCTAAAGAGAAAAATTTTAAAGTCGGAGGGATCAGGCGTAGCGGAACTTCAAATGTGCAATTTTGCGCCATAGAAATAACATTGTGGTTTATTAAATGCATTTTGCTGTCATAAAAAGCCTTTATCGCTTTTATTTTAGCGCTTTATTGCTTATTAGCACTAGGGTTCTATTTCGTTCACGCCCAGACTTTGTCTACACGATTCTGTCAATATGATTTGTATACAGGTTTTGTAGAGATGAACTGTCACGGTGGAAATCTTTTGAAATGTGTTTGCCACATAACGCGGAAGGCGGGGGGGGGGAGAATAAATCTGACAAGGTTTTTTGATTTTTGATAGCTGATCGCCAAGTTTGCGGAAAAAAAAAATCTTAAAAACCGAACCATGCCTGGCGATGGTTGTAAAAAAGCTTTAGTAAGCAAATTTAATATAGATATTAATTCCAACGATGTGTTTTATGCAACGAGAAAGACAAATATAGCACACTCATGAATTATGATGCTCATTCCGAACAGTATTTAAAATGGTGAAGTATAGTTGGAATATGCTTGGCGAAGATTGTAAAAAAGTTTTAGCAGCTATAGATTTCGATTCCAAAGAAGTGTTTTGTTGGCCATGAATAATGATACACTTTTCAATTTAATGAAACAAGGAAGAAAAATAGGGACGACGCATGGATTATGATACGCTTTTAATATACAGCACTTTAGTGAGTATTTAAAATATGAAAATGTTTCAGATTTTTTTCAAACTTTTCTCCATACAAATACATTGTGGTTTGTTAACGACATTGACTGCAGTTATAAACTCCTACTTTAGTTAGCGATTTATCTTTTTTTTCTTTAATTTTTCAGTTTTCTGTCTGATACTGGATCTTTACCATCGAGGGTAGCTTGAGAAAACGCAAATAAAGCAGGGAGCTCGCGATCGCCATTTGGCGGATTAGATTTTTTTGTCTCTTGCAGAATTCCAAAAATTTTTACTATTTTCGCTTCATACTTTTGGCGTTTACCTTTCTGCGCAAGTATTTTCTCATGGAATGTTGGATCTCACTCTTTCAATGGTTAGATCAAAGAATGCTGTGGCAGTCAAGATCATTTAAGAGAATTCACCTGGACGTTTCGTGATCGATGACTTTACCCAAAATATCGTCTTCAACGAAATGATCAATTAGAATTTGTAACTGCATTTGCTCATTCGTCATTTAATATCTACTCTTTTTTTTTACTTAATAAAGATAGTTAAAAACAAATTTAAAAGATTTCAATCATTTCATCGTCATTGTACAGTTGCTAAGAACTGGCGTGAAACCTTTCGCCAGTCACAAGTCATGTTCCGTCCGCGTCGCTCTTTGATTTTTCCTGTTAGTTTTGTACAAGACCTTGGTGACATTCTTGATCGTTCCCGTTTATTTTTGAATATTACAGTCAATAAAGTGACTTTCGAATTCGACGGGTTCCAGCTAGTATCAGTATTATTACAAAAGCAAATTCTTTGTGTTCATCGTTGCGTATAAGTCATTTTTTTTACTTTTGCAGTCATTACGCTATGTGCGAACACAAAGCTATGTCGTGTGAAACTATTTTCGCAAAACCCAAATTCATATCTTTCGTTTTAGTCGCTATTACGTAATGCGTGAACAAAGATTCACTCAGTTTTAAAAAATTTTCGCAAAATCTCGAAATCTGATCGTTTTTTCTTTTTTTAATTAGTTGCTTATAGGTTAAGGTGAGTGACCACCTATCATTTCACCAACTATCATTTTTTAACCTTTGCAGTTATTACGTGATGTGCGAACACAAATTTACGCAGTTTGAAACTATTTTCGCAAAATCTCAAATTCTAATCAAGATTTTTTAAAAATTCGACGGCAATGTTTCAAGTTGAATTACCACCTATCATGATACCAAATTTCATTTCAATTGCTTCTCTTTTTACTTTGATGGTCGAACACAAATTTACGCAGTTTAAAACGATTTTCGGAAAATCTCGAAATCTAATCAAGATTTTTTTAAAATTCGACGCCTATGTTTTAAGTTGACTGACCACCTATCATGACACCCAATTTCATATCATTCTCTTCAGTCGTTTTTAGGTAATACTTGAACAAAAAAAGCGTCACGGACAGAATGACAGACAGACAAACTTTTTTTTGAGGGTGGCGCCGAATTTCCAGGTGCTTGAAACGGATAGAAATCGGAAAATTTTTAATTCCAAGAAAGGCACAGACAAAAGTCTAATTTTATTTATATACATATATAGTTTTTACTTATTGTTCAACTTTCCACCAATCATTCTGGCAACTAAGGTGAGTGACCACCTATCATTTCACCAACTATCATTTTTTCACCTTTGCAGTTATTACGTGATGTGCGAACACAAATTTACGCAGTTTGAAACTATTTTTGCAAAATCTCAAATTCTAATCAAGATTTTTTTCTTTTAAATCGGCGCCTATGTTTTAAGTTGAGTGACCACCAATCATGATACCAAATTTCATTTCAATTGCTTCAATCGTTTATACGTGATGATCGAACGCAAATTTACGCAGTTTGAAAGGATTTTCGCAAAATCTCAAAATCGAATCAAGATTTTTTAAAAATTCGACGCCTATGTTTTAAGTTGACTGACCACCTATCATGACACCCAATTTCATATCATTCTCTTCAGTCGTTTTTAGGTGATACTTGAACAAAAAAAGTTTCACGGACAGAATGACAGACAGACAAACTTTTTTTTGAGGGTGGCGCCGAATTCCCAGGTGCTTGAAACGGATAGAAATCGGAAAATTTTTAATTCCAAGAAAGGTACAGGCAAAAGTCTAATTTTATATATATAATATATATACTTATTGTTCAACTTTTCTCCAATTATTCTGGCAACGCATATTTTTTCCTGTTCAATTGGCAACAGCCCCATGGTTGAGCCATGTTTTGAAAGTTAATGCTTTTGGTCTCTTCGTCTCCATTTTTGTCTTCATAATTACTTTTTAACAGGGTATGTCTTAATGATTACTTTTTAACAGTAATCATAAAGACATACCTTGTTTACATAGCCCGTATTTACATATTTAGCTTTCTTTGTGCTAAGTAACTACATTGAAATCCTGTTATTTTGTTTTTTTTATCTTGGTAATAAGTATTCGGTGCGTGGGGCCTGACGAGCATAGCCGATGCTTGCTACCCATTGTTTTACTCCATCCAATTCCATTTTAATTTTCATTTTTACCATTGTTTTCATTTCTATTTACTGGATATATTTACTCATTCCTGTTTTGAATACGATTTCGTGTTCATTGTATATTTGGACTACGACACTGCTGTAGAATGATTCCTTGATTCGTAGTTCGGCCATTTTATTATATATATATAAAGATATATATATATATATATATATATACACACACACACATATATATATATATATATATAATGCATACCAGAAAAATTATAGATAAAGCATACCAGAAAAATTCTAAAGGTTTATTTAAACTCTCTCGTTATTTATCACGTTTTCCCATTCAGGGTATCATTTTAGTACCCTACCTGTCTCCTACATGTGAAGACAGATTGAACAAATACGTTAAATTTAGGGTTATCTCATTTCGTTTATAGCAGTTAGGTTTGAATGGTAATTTATTTAACAACTTTAAATCAAGCATTTGATGACATGGCAGTTTAACAAAATGAAGGTAACTGTGAACGTTGCATAAATTAATAAATTAATTAATGAATTTATTTGCTTCCAAAATGTATCATTCAAATACATTTGACAGCCATAATGAATAGAAATGAATGGCAGCATGGGTAAATATTTAATGAGGCAAACCATATGTTAGTAAATTCAGGTAGAGACATTTTAGTAACAAAGTGTCTCTCTATTCTAAAAAAAAAAAGTAACTGCCGCTGTCAATGCTTGTTGGGGTATCTGCTCCAAACTGTGGGGGTTTGAATTTCGACTAAGGTGATCACATATCCCAGATTCCATGGTTGCCAGATTTGGCATAACATTATTCATTCCTCTGCAACAAAGCGTTTCCAAATATGTAGAATCGCGTGAAATTCACAAACATGATGTAGAATTACACCCATTTTACGCCAAATTAAAAAGTATTTGAAATAAATAACTCAAAGTGTGTTACTCAAAGTTGACGATTTTCAAACAGTAAGTTCGCTTAGAAGACAGGAGTTTAGAATTAGCGACTATTTGTTTTTCCAAAACAGAATAACTAGTTGTAACTGATTTTAAAATCCGTAATAAAATCAGATGTTCTGATTTTAATACACTTAACTCCTAATTAATATAACTTTTGAATGGCAACATTAAATATCTTTGTATTTCTGAGGAGTGCAAATAATGTTTCCAGCAATTATACGCGGAGTCCGCACTCCAGGTGGAGTATATCTCAGGACCCGTAGAACACGGTTTCCTAAAACAAAATATCTACCGTGATATGAGGGAGTAGTCTATTGTAGTGTGAAGTTTACATTTTTATGTACCAATGAACATGCAAGAACCAACAAACGCGTAGCTCAGTAACATTCTATCTGATCCAATCTTTGGATTTTTTATGTTGAAATTAGGTCTTTTTTACGAATATGCCTTATCAGGGGACGAATGATTCATACAAAAAGCTAGCGTAGCGAGTCTAGGTGCCTTGGGCCCTAGTATATTAAAGAAAAGAAAAAAATCTGCAGTAGAAAATATAATTAACTGCCAGGAAAAAGTTGAATGATTTTGTTATTTTTAATACGTGAAAAATATTTTTCTGGATGTTTCATTAATGGAAAATCACATACTGATTGTTTGTTTTGAATGATACTTTTTCTTGAGGTTTCTGACTACGATCTAGAGATTGGTCTTATACCCCTGAATATTCGTTTTTTAACATTTTTTTTTAAAATTCCATATAGCATTTAGTAACTCCCAGGAGAACACTACAGACGTACAAAGACAGAAGAAGGGGGATAGTGACAACCATGGGTTAACGGGATTCGAGCCCGAAACCTCACCGCTCGCTGGCGGGTTTCAGTGATGTGTGTGCAAATCCGCACAGCTATGAGGTCCCCTAAAAACCAAATTGTTTTTATAATTTTATCGCTGTTTGTTTTTCAAATTTATGTAGAGGCGAAAGAAATTTTGAGGGAGTACTAAATTTTAAGTCCATTTTTGACGCTATTTTAATGACTATAAAAACAGGTAATAAGTAAGACTATCTTATTTTTGATCGCTTCACACTGTTTTTTAATATGAATTTTCAATCCATATTTCAAGATTTCAGTTAAAAAGCTCAATAAACATACTACTAAAAAGATCTACGATGAAATATATTACAGAATTCTAAGCGCCTGTTTAAAAAATATTGAACATGTATAAGAATCATTTTAATATTTTTATTATTACTATATTGCTCTTATACAATGCTTTAAATTTTTAAACAATGGAAATGAATATGCCTCATTCATCCCCAACGCCACTTATTTGCATAAAGCAAAACATAGGCTTAGGGCACAATTTTCTGTGTTTTCACAAAATATCATAAATGCTGAATGAAATTATGATTTTCACTACATAAAACTATAAATAATTATTTAATTTCTCAATTACTATTTATTTTAAGCACAAAAAACTTGGTTGATGAAGAACACAGTTTAATTTTTTCCTCCTTCTGTGTATAAATTATGACCTGCATGTGAAAAATGAACCCTGTGATATCATTTAATAAAATAAAAAAAAAAATATCAAGTTTCCATCCCCACTGTACAACATAAAATTCTGCTGTTGCTCCATTCATCCTGCTTCTGATATTCATCCCCACTCCCATCCCCTACTTCAGCTTGTTACATCAAATCATACAGCTGGCATTTATAGTCCGGTGTTTGTATAAGAAAGATAATAAGAAATTTCTTTAACTAATAATTTGTAATTTGAAAAGTCATTGTCATTCTTTATTATCGCATTTTTTTTCAGGTACACTGTCTCGTTTTACACATCTGCAGATACTTGGTTTTATGCGATGCAAGTTAAGGAAACTTACTAGAGACATTTTCCCAAATCATTTCAGTGTCCAGATTTTAATGTTATCGTAAGTGCATGATAATTTTTTCAGCAACATTTGTACTATTTGTTAAATGTCAAAAGTAGTGATACCGTATTCCGTAAAAAATTAACTGTCACTCATGAATTTCGTATGTTACTTTTTTTCTGCAAAATTTTGAATATTTATTTCAGACGTTCAAATATTTTTATAGTCATACTTTTAATTTTAAAAAATAGCGAAAAATATTTTTTTTTTCGATATTGGGTCATTCCATATAACATCAACAAATTTTATGAAATCTTTCTGCCGCAGCATGTGTGATTTTCACGAATTTTGTAGGTGATATGTACCAATCTTCAGTATTCCTAAGCAGTATTTTTTAATTCTTAAAAAAAATTATTTTTGAGTATTTGAGATACAGCCATTTGTTTGCTGAGCGGATAGGTAAAAATCGTCATGTTAGGCTCATTTTTCTTAAAGCTGTAGAATTTTTATTTGAAATAGCAGGAAGATAAGATAGGACTTATTGAAATGCTTAAAAAATGGACTTTCAAATGTTATAATATATGCTTCTAAATCTATATAATAAAATTAGACTTTTGTCTGTACATTTCTTGGAATTCAAAAATGCTGCTATTTCTATCCGCTTCAAGCACCCGGGAATCCGATGCGACCCTCAAAAAAAAGTTTGTCTGTCTGTCATTCTGTCGTTCTGTCATTCTGTCCGTGACGCTTTTTTTGTTTAACCATCACGTAAAAACGACTGAAGCGAATGATATGAAATTGTGTGTCATGATAGGTGGTCACTCAACTTAAAACATAGGCGTCGAATTTTTAAAAAATCTTGATTAGATTTTCAGATTTTGCGAAAATCGTTTCAAATAGCGTAAATTTGTGTTCAAGCATCACGCAAAAACGACTGAAGCGAATGATATGAAATTAGGTGTCATGATAGGTGATCACTGAAGTTAAAACATAGGCGTCAAATTTTTAAAAAATCTTGATTGGATTTTGAGATTTTGCGGAAATTCTCTCAATATACGTTTATATTTCCTCAAGCATTACGTAATAACGACGAATACGTAATAACGACGAAAATTCAACGAATATAAATTAAGATTAGCAATTACATATCATATCACCATATTTTGTATCATTCGTATTAGACGTTATTACGTTATGATCGAACACAAATTTACGCAGTTTGAAAGGATTCTCGCAAAATCTCAAAATCCAATCAATTTTTTTTTTTTTTTTAATTCGACGCCCATGTTTTAAGTTGAGTGACCACCTATCATGACACCAAATTTCATATCATTCACTTCAGTCGTTTTTACGTGATGCTTGAACAAATATTCACTCAGTTTTAAACGATTTTCGCAAAATCTCCAAATCTGATCGATTCTTTTAAATTAGATGCTTATAGTTTAAGGTGAGTGACCACCTATCATTTCACCAAATACCATTTTTTCACCTTTGCAGTTATTACGTGATGCGCGAACACAAATTTACGCAGTTTGAAATGATTTTCGCAAAATCCCAAAATCTAATCAAGATTGTTTGAAAATTCGTCACCCTTGTTTGAAGTTGAATGACCACCTATCACATGACACCCAATTTCATATCATTCACTTCAGTCGTTTTCGCGTGATGGTTGAACACAAATTTACGCAGTTTGACAAATTTTCGCAAAATCTCAAAATCCAATCAAGATTTTTTTAAAAATTCGACGCCTATGTTTTAAGTTGAGTGACCACCTATGATGACACCCAATTTCATATCATTCGCTTCAGTCGTTTTTACGTGATGCTTAAACAAAAAAGCGTCACTTACAGAATGACAGAAGGACAGAACGACAGAACGAAAGAATGACAGACAGACAAACTTTTTTTTTAGGGTCGCATCGGATTCCTGGGTTCTTGAAACGGATAGAAATCGCAAAATTTTTGAATTCCAAGAAATGTACAGACAAAAGTCTAATTTTATTTATATAGATAGATATAGAATGAGCGTTTTTACAAAATCACTCCTTTTTTGATTAATATATCTGTACTGAATTAAGATTATTATTTTAAGCTGTAAAAGGGTGTTTTATGGAAAATTTGCTGTTTTTGATTAATATATTACACTGCAATTTGTTATTTAAGGCTGTTGAATCAGTGTTTTCTAGTATTTTCTTTTTCTGGCATTAATTGTTCACGGTGTGATTTTGTTTTCTTCAATTTTTATTATCAGACTAGCTGCGTACCCGTTCTCCGCACTGTACGAACGAAAATTTTTTTTTGCATATATAATTCGATTTGATTCCAGTGATATGTAATCTAAAAATAAACAAAATAATTAGACTCATGGCTGTTACTCACTATTTATTCGTAAAGTTAGTATAAGTACTGACCTGAGACCATTGTAATATTAGGACACAAAAAACTATGTTGGTGTCATTCGCGATCAGAAAAAGAAAAGCTTGACGGTTCCTAAAAATTTCTAACTTTCAAAATGTCACATTCCTACATCATACTCTTTTTTAGGTTTAAGTTGTACCATTAATACCTTAGATACAATATGATGTGGAGAACCGTTTTATTTTATAATTAAAGAGCTGTGTACCCGCTCTTCGCAAGGCAAGAAGAGAAAATTTTCCTAAAATGTGATCATAACTACTTGTGACAAAACAGATTCTCCAAGAAAAAAAAAGTTCAGGTACAGTCTTTTCTGTGGAAACTACCGCGGGATATATTAACTCGACTTAAAATTATTTAATGTTTAGTTAGCTGTGACATAAGACGGCTGTTGAAAAACGAATAGAAACGAATAGTTTCACGAAGTATTTATTAATGCAATATATTGTGCTTTGATCAATATTGCCCTAGCATATCTTCTAATTATGACTTATACTATCTTTTACTGATGCCAATATATTTCCGTTTTTCCATCTTTAATGCTTAATTTAAAGAAACGGTTTAGGTATTTGCTACGAATGTAGTCTTTTATTGTTTGGCGATTCTTTGCAATTTACGCATTAGCAAAAAAAAATAATCGTTTCACTTTATCGTTGCCATTAAAACAGCTCTCCATATATTTTTATGCATAATTCTTGTCAGATTGCCGTATTTAGTACCGCAAAATATTTCATGCGTTTTGAAAACGTGTCCCGTTTAAAAACTCAATCAAAAATGATGGGTAATTCATTGTTGAAAAAACAGCATTCAATTCTGTTTCTGGCAACGTAATATAAAACATGGAATTATTTCGTACGTGCCTTATGTTTTGCTTGTGTCTCCGTTATTCTGATTGCGTTTCGAAAGTTGTTTTAAACTCGTTACATGTAATGACGTAGATTTCGCATGCGAAAATTCAGTTATTTTAAAGGAATTTTATTTATTTTTTTCAACTGGCAGCTATTCAGTTTTAGTTACCATGACGGCTAAATTTGAAAGCTTACTATCAAACGAAATCTTCAAGGAGCTGCAATTGAATTGAAAATTCTTCTTTACTTAAAACTTCTTAAAAAATCTTCTAATTTATATTTCCCCCCGTTCTTCTTTTAAAAGTGGGCAAAATGTATGCTCCGTCTTTTTCCGAAATATAAAAAAGTTATGACAGATAGAATTAAAGATGCAGCAATTTTAAAATTATTTTACGCAAACGTCGTCGAAAGAGAAATTAATTTTAAAAATTCTCAAAAATCGGCAAAATATGTTACATAGTCAAAACAAACTGTGTTTTCGAAAGAAAATTTTTTCCTCTATCCGGTGATGCAAACATCGTTTTACTGCGAGCGCAATTACCGGCGTTATTACGTATTATGCAAGAAAAATCGCTAAAAATCCGACAAAACATAAAATAAAACATTTTCTAATTCGAATTTCAAAAAAATCGCTTCTAGGCGTGTTAGGATGTGTCCTAGTGAAGCCGTATGCAAAATTTGGTAGGTCTGCGACCCACCGTCTCGGCGCAATGCGATCGAGAGACGCGCGCAAGAAGATTGGTGGTCACAAACCTACCTACCTACCTACATAGCTACATACAATGTTTACTCTCGGATTTTATTATATAAGAAGATCTGTAATCTATGATTATAAGCCCGAGAAAATAAATTTTAAATCAAGGCAAATACATTACATATATCTTTATACAAAATGTATTTTTTTTTAAATACATAGAATATAATTTCACTATAGTCTCTAGTTATAAAACGAATTCACAGTAGAGTCAGAATACAGAAATGCAATAATGGCTAAACCAGCTGTGAGATTTAATTATAGCAGCAACCAAATTTATTTACATGAAAAAGGTAAAATAGTACTTACTCACTTTGAGTGGATAGATCATAACTTCATTTGTTTTACAACAGCTTTTTATAATCCAATCGTAAGAAACTATATCCATTAAATCAAATCTTTACCGAAAGCATCCCCTCAATATCTAGGTTGAATTTATTTCACAACTGAATATATAGAAAAGATGCATTTGGTATTCGGATATAAAATAAAATTATAACAATAGAATACACCGAGAAGTAAGCACCCACGGTAAAAGAACTTAGCATTAAGTGAAGTGCATCCAGTATCCTCTTCAGAAATTCTTTTAATTCATATTTTGATAACGACATGCTTGTCCTTCGATGCCCGCGAGGTGACTATGGTGTGGAATATCCTTTGGCATCGTTGTCGGTTGAAGAACGTTGGCCACGTGATAGTAATACGATATGGTCTCTTTTCGAGGGGCAGAAAAGTGGGAATTCTCAAATAGACAAGATTTAAGTGAAAATAGAGCTAAGTTGAATCTATCGAATTGGGAGCGTTGAGGCGAATTGAGGAGTTTACAAATTATTGTCTTTAAAGAGTATTTTTCGGAATTTTTTAGTGTAAAAGGATTTAAATCAGCCGATAAGAAATTTAATCAATAAATGAGTGTTAGTTTTAATCAATAGATATTTACGCGTGCATCCCCGCCCTCGATTCAATTCTTTTCTGGCTACAGTCCTGAATTATTTTATTCCTAAATTAACAAAGAAAAGAGCTAATAAATTAAATACCCGGCAATTGTCTAGTTCAGAACAGTGATATTGCAGGCTAGTAATGTCGGCCAATATTCACTATTTTTTAATCACTAGTTTTCTAACATATATATCATATAATTTAATTTTCGAAGTTTTTCGTCATAATGAAATACTACTTGTTTATCTTTTCACATATTTGTGTTTGATATCATAGGCAAAACAAAGTGTAAATATTTTTTCATATTCGTCACCATGTCGAGCTTCCCATAGAACACAGTGCAAATTATTCGGAAGACTGACCGGTTTATCTGACTATAACATGATTAACTACCACATTAAGTGTTGAGAGGGAAGCCGACTCGCGGCTCACTCCACTAACGTGTCTGTTCTATGGCATCAGCATGTATGACATGCCGTCGCTAGTGTTAGGATAAGAATCTAGAAATTTGCTCTGTTTATGTAGAATAAGCAGTGATCATAGAAAGTATTTACGAGGACCAATAGGAAAGTAGGGATTCAAATGGGGGATTTGAGCGAGCCGAAGGGAAAGCAATAAATCAATTTAACTGAGAACCGACGGATTTCCAACATTGAGAAAGGAGTGGAACAGCAATATCAACTTTAACAAAACTATGTTTTTCTAGATATTGAAAGTTTCTAGGAAATTCATTTCACTTTAGGAACTGAGTTTGCTTGTATGTTCAGCTGAACTATATTCAAAAGTATGGTTGGCATCCTAAAAATGTTTAGGGATGGTAAAGTTAATAGTTTCATGGTTTTTTTTACAAACTAGATGTGCTCCTTAATTCTAAATTTAATTTGTACTATGTAAGACAAACCTCATCTACAAATGATGCTGTAATAATTATTATTTGAATTGTTAACAAAAACTGAAGCACAAATATCTTGATTGCCATGCTGTGTGATTTTCGGCTTCATAAACTTTTTAGAAGGTTGATTGCAGAGGTTGTTGTACAAAAAAAAAAAGAAGAAGAAGAAGAAGAAGACGAAGGAAACGAGTTAAACAACGATGAATAATCCAAAGTTAATAAATCCTAGTTAGTTTGAACAAAAGAGGCTGTTTCATTTGGTTTGATCGTCCGCTAACCCAACTCATTGACCTGGTTTAATTCGATTGCTTTTAGAACTACTTCACTTTCAAAAATGTTCGCCAAGTTATCCCTTTCTAATTTGACAATGTTAGAAAATGTGATGCTTACATTTCAGCAAGAAAGTTCAGCAAAACTTTTCCCCAGTATTTTCTCCGTCTATTTTCAGAAAAATACGCTTATCCGAATTTAAGTTTGCACACAAAATCTGCAATAACTGGAGAGATACGTCTTTTTGTACGTAGAAGTAACAATGAAAAAAATGAATTTTTAGTTAATATAGAAGTTTTATCAAAAACGATCTAATAATTATTTTTATATCTCGTGAGAAGTCCAATTATTACATTGTAATGCTACAATGCAAAACTGTACAATAAGGTTACTCTAAATTGGAGCTGACTTAGCCCACATTATGGTTCAAAAGCCGCCATTTTGTAGCATAGAAGCTTGTGATAAAACTGATATTTTGGGATACTTTAAGGACAATTAATACGGTTAAATGTTCTGCCGTCAACTGTACTAAGAGTAGCTGAAAAATATATCGTTCGATAGATACAGAAATAAGGAAAAAAGGTGTTTTAATTATCAGAAGAGACCGTTGGAATCCCACAGCTATTTCAAGATTACGTTGAAATACTTTGAAATGTAATATGTTTTAAACTATCTAAAAAAATCTAAGTATTTATTTCCATTTAAATTATTATACTCATACGTATTATACGCTATTTATTCCCTTTGATTTTGCTTATAGGGTTGCCATAATGATTGCTTTTCAAAAGCATGTGATATTTATATTAATTTGATGGCTCATATTTATAAAAATAATTCAGTACTTACTTTTAAAAATAATATAGCAATATTCGTGGTTTATTAGTAAAGATCATACAGGGTGTCCCAAAAAGGTGGTTACGGACTTTAATTCTATATATCTACTAGCTGAAGTACCCATTCTTCGCACGGAATGGACACTGTTAAACCAAAAAATACAAATGGAAAATAAATAAATAAATATTAAATATATGTTTAGATTTAATCGCCTTAAAAACTGCTATACAATATTCGTTAGGCACATTCTATCTATACTTGATCTTTCTACGAGTAAATACTGTTTGGAATGTGCATCATAATTCGCGAGTGTGTCGTATTTGTCTTTCTTATTCCATAAAATACTTCTTCAAAATCGAAATCTATATTAAAATAGCCTACTAAAATTGTTTTAATCCTTGTCAGACATATTACAAGTATACTTCACCTTGAATATAGACACCAATATTCCAATTAAATAAACAGTAGGGTTAGGAAATTTCTCGACAAACATAGAAGATATAGCTCAGCTGGCTCCAATTTCAGGAACTTAATTTTTTATGCCATATTTGGCGGTAAATCCCCCAAAAGTGGCGAACCTTCGCGACTTTTCACATTTAATCGGGCAACCCTTAAAAAGTCGTTCGCCCTTTCACCAGGTACTCAAAACTTTTGTCTGAAATTAACAGCACTCAAGAGCTAAAACACCTTTTTTATTTGTCAACTACCTCTTTTTGAATTCGAAATATCTTGAAACGGATGCTTATGAATTTGTGTTCTTTACATTTAATGCAAGATTTTTAAGATTGTCTAAATTTTCGTTCGAAATATGAAGACAAAAATGAAAACAAAGTTTTGGGACCTTCACGAATACTGAAAAACCCTGAAAATCACTTTAGGTATTCGTGTTCGCTACATTGTAAAGGAAGAATTTTATGCCTCTCTCCTTTTCCTTTCGAGTTACGATGGTAAATAGGAAAACAACGTTTTGGCCACTTTATCCCGTTTTGGTGCGACTTCTAAAAAATTCTGAAAATGACTATAAGGCGTTTGTGTTCACTATATGTTTATGGAAGAATTTTAGGATAGCTCTTTTTCTTCTGATATATCACGGGAAATGTCAAAAGAATGTCAAAAAAAGTTTGGTCCCTTACCCCCGTTTGGGTGCGAATTCTAAAAAATCCTGAAAAAGTTTTTTAGGTATTTCTGTTAGCCTCAAAATTCTTGCTTTAAAATCTAACTATTTTTTTATTTCTTCTGAGCCACAGATACAAAAGAAAATGTAAAAATAACGTTAAAAACCTTTTGACTCCTTACCCCCGTTTAGGTACGAATTCTAAAGAACCGTGAAAATGATTTTTAGGTATTTCAGTCAGTTACATTTTATGTCAGTTACAATTATACCAAGCAAGAATTTTGTTCTCATCTCTTTTGACTTCTGAGATATAAAAGGAAATGTGAAAAGAACGTTAAAGAACGTTTCGGCACCTTACCCCCGTTCGGGTGCGAATTCTAAAAAATCCTGAAAATGATTTATAGGTATTTCCGTTAGTTACATTTTAAAGAATGAATTTTGCGGCATCTCTTTTTTATTCTGTGATACGAAGGAAAGTGTGAAAAGAACGTTTTTGCCCCTTACCCCGCGTTTGGTGAAAATTCTAAAAAACCCCTGAAAATGACTTTTAGGTATTTCTGTTAGTTACATTTTAAAGCAAAATTTTACGGCTGTCTCTTTTACCCTCTGAGATATGAAGATAAATATGAAAAAAACGTTAAATAAAGTTTTAGCCACTTACCCCCGTTTGTTTGCGAATTCTAAAAAACCCTCAAATGGATTTTTAGGAATTTCAGCTAGTTACATTTTAAAGCAAGAATTTTGTTCCTATCTCCTTTTACTTCAGATATAAAAAGAAATGTGAAAAGAACGTTGAGAACGTTTTGTCTCCTTACCCACGTTTGGGTTGGAATTCTAAAAACCCTGAAAACAAATTTTAGGTATTTAATTTAGTTACATTTTAAAGCAACAATTTTGCTCCTATCTCTTTTTACTTCTGAGATATAAAAGAAAATGTGAAAATAACGTTAAGGAACGATTTGGCCCCTTACCCCTGTTCGGGTCGGAATTCTTAAAACCCTGAAAAGGAATTTTAGGAATTTCCGTTAATTACATTTCAAAGCAAAAATTTTGCGGCATCTCTTTTTTCTTTTGAGATACGAAGGAAAATGTGAAAAGCACGTTCTAGCCCCTTAACCCCGTTTGGCAGAAAATTCTAAAAAACCCTGAAAATGACGTTTAGGTATTTCTATTAATTACATTTTAAAGCAAGCGTTTTACGGGTATATCTTTTTCCCTCTGAAATATGAAGATAAATGGGAAAATAACGAAGAGTAACGTTATGGCCCCCTCCCCACACATCACATAAGCTTAAATCAAGCTTGACATTTCTTTGAATTTGACGTATTAATACAAGCTTGATAGTTCAATTCATTTTAAGCTTGCAGAAAGCTTGGAGAAGTCATTTGAACTGTCAAGCTTGAATACAACTTGATTTTTGCTTGAAAGGGAAAGCGTGCGGTGATGGAGCCATCTGCCGCTGTAGGCGAGGAGAATTAATTTGAAGAAATTGATTTGTCTAGCGTTCTCAAATTTGCTCATCTTATAAATAAAAATGAAATTCTGTTTGTTTGTTTGTTTGTTTGTTTGTGGATTTGATTCGTATACAAATCCACAAAAATGGACCTATCGGCCTGAAATTTAGCACATATGTGTAAAATAATATAGAATAAACCATAGTCCAGTTTAAAACTTTGGAAGTCCACCCGTTCCCGGAATTTAAGAGATATTTTATGCTCTTCAAGCAAAAAGCTTTCCGTAATTGTAACCCCTGCAGTGAAAAAAGTGTGAAATAAGGATCGTGGTTGCCAAGTGTGGCGATTTTGCCGAATAAAATGTTTTAAATTCTCAAAGTAAAAATAAAAGAATAATAATGATTTTTTTTTTGTTAGTTTATATTCGTAAGGTTATTTTTTTTAAAATTATAATATCGTGTGCATGGGAAATCAGAGCAGGAATATAATGCTTTACACGCAAAACAATAAGAATTGAAGATTTCCGAGGCTAATGTGTAAATTTTTTTAGTTTGGCGAAAAAATAAAATGGCTGAAATATGGATTTTGAGTAAGTGGTGTTCTAGCGGTTTGCACAGTTTTCGGCTTGGCGCAATTTATTGAGAGCTTAAGGAAATAGATTTTTGAAAACAAGTGCAAAGGTTTTATTAGAATACAGCGTTAAATTTTAATGATCCGTGAAGAAATAATGCAGTTATTAAGGGATTTCAAGCAATCTAACTTCAGAGTTCTCGCCAATTGAGTACATTGATTTAAGTTGGGGGAACTCCGCCAAATTTTAGAAAATTGAAATCTTCTCATTTAGTACATCGGAGTAACGATGAATAAAACACATTATAGTTGATAATTAAAAAAAATCGGCTGTATTAAGGGATACCAATTTTCAAATAAATGCGTGCTACTCTTTGGCGGTCGAACCATTTCCCATATTGATTGCTGCTAAGTCAATGCTTCGAATGATTCCCTGAAAAAACTCTTGCAAAATGGCGTATGTTGGCACTTTGGCGAGGCTTAGATTTAAAACTGGATTTTATTTGAGACTGGTATATAGAATAACACTGGTTATAGATAAAAATGAATGTTGGTATGTGTTTATGAGGTTGAAAAACTCCAGCACCGTTGAGCACCGTTACACGATGAAATTTGGTTCACCTAAATCTTTTATGATGGAAAAGGTTTTTGCTATCCGTTTTCCTTAACTTGCCACTTGGTGCCGCAGCACAACGTTGAATTCTATTCCGTTTAGCCGTTTGCTATGCGAATATCGTCCAACGGATTTCGATGAAATTTGGTACACGCGAATATTAGAATACGGAGAATATTTTTCACTATCCATTTTGCTGTAACTTGCCGCTAAATGGCGCTGCAAAGCATCAACTTCTATACCGTTCGACCGACCGGCATAAAATTTTTTATACTTACACATTTGAGCACGAAGAATATATTCTAACTGCATTCCTTTTGATGTTACTCACCACTAGATGACACTGCAATGCATTATTATTTTAACTCGCCACTAGATGACGCTGCAGCAGGCCAAATTCTTGACCATTCAAACGGTCGCTATGAAAATCAGTATACATAGCTATTTGAACAATGAGAATATTTTGGCGTTATCCATTTTGCTATAACTCGCCACTTGACGGCGCTGTAGCAAATCATTACTTTAATTAACTACTAGATGGCCCTGCAGTGTATCACTTCTTGACTGTGCAAATGATCGCTATGAAAATATTTATACATAGATATTTGAACACGGGGAAGAGTTTGGCGCTATCCATTTTTCTATAACTTGCCACTAGATGTCGCGTCAACACATGAATTTCAGGACTGTCCAGCCGATCGTCATGAAAATTTGTATACATCGATATCTGAATGCGAAGAATATTTTCGCCGTATCCGTTTTGCTAAAACTCGCCACTAGATTGCGCTACGCCGCATAGCCTTCTGCACCGTACAAAGGATTGCCTTGAAATTCGGTATGCATGATTATTGGACACAATATAACGCGATATCCACTTTGCTATATCTGTTTATTACAATGAATAGTAATCACCACAAATCGTAATATCAAAAAGTCCATTCATTCCCGTGCGAAGAACGGGTACTTCAGCTAGTATTAAATAAAGAAAAGTTTGTAAAAGTTGTGTTTTATTTTATTATCGCACAAAACCTTGACATTAGAACACGCAAGGGGAAGGAATGAATGGCCCCTCTGAAGTGTAACACGAAGGGAGTTTTAGTTTTATTTGCATATAATATAACATTAGTAATTGCATTAACTAATTAATTAGCCTTAAAATAAATTTTAATATAATTAACACAATTTAGTTAGTTAATATACTTCACTTTATGGGTGGTAGAATGATGCGCAATCCGGCCGCCTCAAAAGGGGAGCTGATTGGGAAGCACATTTTTGTACGCTGACTTAGAGGGATGCATGAACGACTGCTGAGTAACAGTACTTGTTACACAACCTAATTTTACCGCGTATTTATTTGTTCCGCCTATAATTCTTTATTTTCTTGGCATAACCAAATTCCATGCGTTCTTGTTATGTCAAATACACTTTCTATTTCACGTTTAAATAATTGCTGTTCCTTCTTTCTATTTTATTCATTCTCTGCAATCAGTTTAACTACTTTTGACATTTGTTCAGCTAGAACTAGGAAGTTAAATTATCTTTCGAGAATTGTAAGCTCACCGGTTATCAGATCCAACCATTCTTTTTTATACAGGGTGAATCTGAACACTTGGGCAAAACTTTAAGGGGTAATAAGGCACACCATGAGGAATCGTAATCACTTAGCAATCTAGGGTGAAAACGCAGGTGTAACTTACTCGGTAATAATCACTTTTGGAAAAGCATTGAAGTGTCCGTCTAATTTCTTAATCAAGTTTCATAAGCAATTGGCTCGTCTCCGAAAATTCCATCCATGAAAAAAAGTAAACTTTTTAAACTAGCCATTTTAGTCTTCTATTTTCGGAAAAAAATACATAAGTTTCTGTAAAAAAAAATGGTCGGAAAGCGCACTGTTGTTTCGGCACTTTTTTTTCCGAAGTGATTATTAACAGCTACATGAAGACGATGTTGCCGACCCCACATTTCTATGTGATCCTGATTCCTTATTATGTTCTCTATCACCCTTGAAATTTTGCCCAAGAGTTTAGATTCACCCTGTATTTTTTCTGTTTGCAGAAATAACAAGATTAAACGGGCAAGTGTTTTAATTTAACCTTCTAAAGCCGGCGGTACAGCAGTTGTACCAAAAAATAAATATGACTGGAGAACGGCGCTGGTACAAATGCCTTACCGGAGATTTCTTTCTCCTCTTTGAACGAGAAACCTATTCACCCTTCATGGTAGATAGATAAGGAATTTCGAGAGGTGAGAATCTCTTTTGTTATACCCTGTTATACTGTGGGGGAGGAAGGCGAGGGAAGGGTGTTTCCCGTACTACCTTCCTCTCCTCCACCCTACCAAACAAAAGACATGGTATGCTCATCTGCTGAGAAAGAGGGGGATGAAATCTCACAGATTCTGCCGTTTCCTGGGTCGAAATCCTTCAGGAATGAGCCGATGCGAAAAGGTTAAGGTATATTTCGTCTTTTTTTCTATTCATAGCTATTTTTTTTAATTGTTTCACAGGATTTATAATATACCATTAGCTATTATAATACTAATATTGAACTACAAAATCTGAAAGTACAGAAAATACATTTGTCAAACATCAGTCACTCTTTATCATGAGAGACATATGGTTCTCGTGACACACCCAAAACAAAAATGGTCTGGTGCAGGATGTTATTTTTTTTTTACAGCCATCTTCAATAATGGTTGCTTAGTAATATTGACTTCAAAAATGCATCCTTTTGCAACCGCAGAACATACAAAATTTTGAAAAATATTTTTCGGACATGACCCTAGTACGCATGATATGATGGTATGGGAAAGTTTGGCTAACCCTGCACAACTTAGTTATCGTCGCTCAGTATTAAACCCCTTCAGAAGGTGAAGATATCAGAAACATGAAGAAGCAAAGAGCGATAATGCAGCTCGTATGAAAGACGAGCTCAGCTTTTAACCCTTTAACGCGCAGTGATCCCGCTCTGGGATCACCAAACTCTGACGTTTTGACTATTGCCCGTCACGAAGAATAGATTGGATTTCTATAAAAATAGTTGCGGGTGATATAGCTCCACGAGAATCCTTTACTTTTTAGCACGTCCTTTACCGTAAAAAAAATTGTCACGATTATTTTTAACAGCACTGACATCTTCTGAAAAAGGGAAGAATGCGAGAACAGCCGGATAGATTGCCCAATGCTGAAAAAAGGGCAGCCGTTGCCATCGCTCGACTTAACTACCAGCAAGATGGCGGACGATCGAAACCTTCATCGCGTGCCACAGATCTAGAGACCCTTTTTGACGCAGCTGGCTGTGCGCGAGCACAGCCAGCTGCGTCAAAAAGGGTCTCTAGATCTGTGGCACGCGATGAAGGTTTCGATCGTCCGCCATCTTGCTGGTAGTTAAGTCGAGCGATGGCAACGGCTGCCCCTTTTATCAGCATTGGGAAAGGGTTGCGCCTCAAAGGGTTAAGGTATTAATCATGAATGTATTTTACAAAATAGAAGATGATCCCACCATCTTTTCTTCTTTCGAAGTAATAAAATTTTCGTGTAGCAAGATTTCAATTTCTACTTCATTTCATTAACTTACTTGTTTAATTTCAGAGGTAACCAAATCTCGGAAATTCCGAAAGATCTGTTCAGCAATATGCCTCGTTTAGGGGAAGTATGGTTGGAAAAAAACCATTTAACAACTTTACCGGAATCAGCATTCGAGCAATCGACAAGCGTGTACAATTTAAAACTAGATGGTAAGTTTTAAGCATGTATTCGTATGCATTTTTACAAACTGCTCAAGACATTTTCTGTTACTAGTGTACAACTTAACACAGATATATGTCGAGTGAATTAGGAATAGTTTAAAATGTGAAACTAGAGGGTAAGTTTTAAGCATCTTTTAGTATGAATTTTTGTAAACTGTTCACGATAATTTCTGTAACTACTGTACTTAACACACAAAATGTCGATTGAATTAGGATTAGCTTAAAATGTGAAAATAATTTATATGAATTTAAAAATTTTCAAATCTGCCTAGTTAAAAAATTATATAAGGGAATGTGTTTCAACATGGTTCGCTTAGGAGGAAAACTTGCATAAAATATCACAAATGGTAAATAAAAATTTGGGCCTTTTCAACAATAGCTTGCATTATATTTTGCATCATAAACATTCTTTAATAATATTTTAAACCCGCACTAAGTTATGAAAAATATAGAATTTTAAAAATGGGTCAAAAGGATGCTTATACCTGCAACCAAGAGGAAAATGATGCTTCATTTGAAAATAATTGTATTTTTTTTTCGCAAAATAAAAGATGTAAAAGTAATTATGACCATACATAATGAAAAAAAAAATATTTTACAATCCTATTGCATGCATCATTTACTTTATGAAAATTTAAAATAAAAAAGTGTCACAAATAATAAAATGGAATATTTCAAAATTATAATTAAAATTTGTGGCCTAAAGTAAAAAACGGAAAAAAATAATGGAATAGTGAGCCAAGCATTTTAAGAGCCACTGAAGGGCTACCATGATGACTTAGACCCGGTACTGGAGTTTTTCCAGTCGATGGATCATTTTACCCAGGAGTATGACTATTCATTTTAGGTCATATTACTGGAACACACAGATAAGCATAACAAACAAAAGAAGTGTAATTCACATCTAAAATATACTCTATCCTATAAACCAAGCAATATTTATGTACATTACAGACTGTATTCCTAAATAAATAAGAACATTAGTTCTTGCCTGATAACAGATATTATAAAAGCCAGCTTTTGTGATGAATACTACTCAGTCAAGCAACACACCGTTCACTTAAATATCGCTATTGCTTCTTCTTGACTTTGCACAACTATTTTATGTGTTGCCCAGTAGATAGCGCTAGCTGTATCTAAGAAAACACATGTAGATCATTTTGCTTGCTAAGATCATTTTCGGCCACCTTTCCCTATATAAATATCCCCTATATATAGGGTGTATGAAATGAGTTCTGAAAATTTTTAAAGGAGGGGGAGTAACACAGGGTCGTTATAATTTAACTTTCCCTATAAGCAAGAGTTCTACAGCGAAAACGGGGGATAGAATTGCAATAAAATTTTGTTATGTTGACTATGCAGGAGATGCGCTTAAGACATTTTGAAAAATAAATTTAGTTCAAAAAATCACCACTAAATTGCACTTTGCATAAATAAACAGCAAATTTAACGATGGGACGGGTTTTCTCGAAATGTTCAAACATTTCAATATTTCTTCGATATTTTTCAATCATACATCAACTAATTTGGGTCTTTTTTTGTGATCAGTTTACCATGAAAATGTTCACCTGGTAATTGCTTTTTAAACTAAACATTTTCAAAAGCTTCCTTGAGAACACACTGCAAAAAAAAGTCTGTTGAATTGACAGAAAAAAACTGTCAGCCAGGACGCCAGTTTATTTCCGTATATTTTACAGAAATCTTCTATATTTTTTTCCTTATATGGAAGATTTCTGTAAAATAAACTGAGAATCTGTAAAATTTATAGAAGGTTTCTGTAAAAAAAAAAACAGAAATAAACTGGTGTCCTGACTGACAGTTTTTTTCTGTAAATATGACAGACTTTTTTTGCAGTGCATCTCGTCTGTACTCCCTATGCCAATTTCAGTGGCATTTTGCTCGCCAGTTTCAATTGCAGAATGCTATTTGTAGGGAAATATTAACTATAACCACCTTGCATACTTTAAATAATCAATCTGTTAATAAGTCAACTTCAGTCAAGTGATTTTTTGAGAAAGATCCGCTAGTTGGACAAAACATAGTTGCGAAGTTCCCTGTCATTCCAAAGTGATTATTAATAGCCACATGAAGAGCTTATTGACCCCACGTTTTTCTGCATTTCTGTGTCCTCATTACATACCCGACCTACTCTTAAACTTTGTAGGAGACACTCTGCTTACAAGTCGGATCTCATTTATTTAGTGATCTTTAAAATACCATTCCGCTGCTATATTCCCGTTCATACCATAGAAAAGAGATTTTAGATATAGTTATTAAGAGGAATTAACTTCAGCTCGGGATTGTTAAAAAAACAATAGAGCTCTACAGTTACGGTTTTAGTGGAAACTTTCGATTTCCAATGGCAACAAACGCTTTTTTTTTTTCCTGTAAAAGTGGATGAGAGTATTTTGAGACGCAAATTGCGTTGGAAAAACATACGAATGTCAAAATATTATGGCATAAAACGTTGGCCGTGGAGAGCATTGTACTGAACAAGTAACAGCGCGAGAGAGAAATCGTTTTATTTGCCCTACTTCCTGTTTACCATTTCTACTGTCACTGTTTCAGTGAATTTTGCGAATTGTGTGAATGCAATTTTTCTCCGTGTGCACTTTGGTTCTTTACAATGCTCTTCTTTGCAAATATTTTATGCCGTCAGTTATCACCATGCATAAACCTTTCCAACGCCATCTGTACTTTTTTTTAAATAACGGCCATCAATTTTCGCAAGAAAAAAGCGGGTGGTGCCATTGGGAACTTTCGAAATCCTTTCACTGTAACCGTAACCGTGACAGCTGGCAACATCACTTCGTCATACACTTTCTTTTCTCTCTCAGAAACATCCAACGATTTCTTGAGAAACATAAATCTACCGTACTTTTAACACCCGCGGCTTTCATGTTTTGTCACTTGCTAATCTGCTAGAGTGTAAGCCAAGGATGGGCAAACTTTTTCGGTCGCGGGCCAAAAATCGCAAAACAAAATGTTTGGCGGGCCAAGATAAATTTTTCTAAAATTTTAAAATCAATATACAAGTATTACAATTTAAATATGCTAATGAGATGAATGAAATTGCGATTTCATTTTTAAAAGTTCCTTATATTGAGGTTCGAAGTGAGATGCACTGATTCTACGGAACGTGGCTAAATGCTCATCTGTCAGTCTACTTCTGAAAATATACCTTTAAGGTTCATAGTTGAAAACGCACTTCTTCACATATATAAGATGAAGCAAACACCACTGATTTTCTGGGCGTAAGATATTAAATTTGTGAAACTTACTTTCGATAATGATTTGTAAAACTCTGGCATATTTAGAAACAACTGGTTGAGATTATTGTTAGACTGCAATTCAATTAATTCAAGCTGCAAATGTAACCTCATTGCTTCACAATTTACGTTCAAAGGCATGGTAAAAATATCCAATTCTGTTAAATGGCACTGAAATCTTGAAATCTGCGATCGAACTCAAAACGCACTTTTTTCAAGCCATTTTCATAATTCTTAATATGGATATATAATATATAAATATATATATATATACTATTTCACTTTTCGTCGGACCGGCAAATTAAAATTCCATCCGCGGGCCGGATAAAATCTTCCGGCGGGCCGTAGTTTGCCTATCCCTGATGTAAACAAATAAATGCCTTCACAGGCCAGCTCAAAATTCAAGCATACAAGTGACTTTTCCAAATGGCAGTCGATTTATCTATTTCGTATAACACAATTACTCAGATACTTAAATTTGTTTTTAAGTGTTTCTTTTCCAATCCGAAGTTCAGAGGTATAACAGGTTTTGTGGTGTACCAATTGGGAATGGGGTGGATGTGACAAGGTGTTAGGTATTATTTATTACTGATTATTTTAATATTGTAGCTAGTAATTTATTTTACAGGAAATCCACTAGAATGTGACTGCAGGCTAAAGTGGATTCTAAACATAAGAAGACGCTCAGGAACTTGTGCAGAGCCGGTGGATGGAAAGCTATTACGTGCACTGACGGAGAAGGATTTTAGCTGTTCAGCATGATTTTCTGTAATAGAAAACTAACAAAAAAAATTCTGGAATGACTCCACTCGACTTTCCGAACACTTACGATTAAGATCATTACCAAGCATTTAAATAAATTTTAATCGATGAATAATTCAAATATATATACCAAATTGAAACTCAATCGAATGCACCATTTAAACGCTTGCGCACTTTCAAGAATTTCTCCCCATATGCCATTATGCCATAATATAAAAGAAATTTTTGTTGTAGTCCTGTAGAAAAACTAAGTCTTATGCACACCAAAATCAATACCGGTCTTAAGATGGTGATTTATAACATATATACCATATTTCAGCTCAATCGAAGGTACCGTTTAAACGCTAGCGCACTTTCAAGAATTTCCCCCCATAGGCCAGAATGTAAAAGAAATCTTTGTCGTAGCCCTGTAGAAAAACTATAAGTGCTATACACATCCAAAGAAATATGGGTCTTAAGATAGTGGTTTATAACATATATACCCAATTTGAGCTCAATCGAATCTACCGTTTAAACGCTAGCGCATTTTCAAGAATTTCCCCTCATAGGCCAGAATGTAAGAGAAATCTTTGTCGTAGCCCTGTAGAAAAACTATAAGTCCTGTACACACCCAAATCAATACCGGTCTTGCGACGGTGGCTTATGACATATATATCCAATTTGAGCTCAATCGAATGCTCCGTTCAGGAGCTATCGTGTTCACTCACATACACACAAACACACATACACACACAGACACACACACATACATACATACATCTCGTAAAAATAGCATAAATGGATTCAGAAGCCCTCAAAACGTGTCAAAACACCAAAATCTCGAAGTCGAATTTTTTGATTACAATATGATTACAATACTTTCCTTACATGGTACATGTTCGAAAAATAAAAATAAAAAAAATCGACACACTTACCCTAGTATACAACTGCTAATAAAAATTAAAACAGGAATCTAGCTCCTCTTATTTTATGTCTCACGTTTGATTATCTCGAAGTAAAATATTTATAACATTTCTGCTTCTTTTCTGAATATGGTTGTGTACGTTTCCACCCTTCTTCCATGCATAGTAATATAGTATTTTATTTTTCAAATTAGGACAAAATCTTAGGCATACATTTAAACGAAAAGCGCGAAGGAAAATCATTATGAAGGGTAGTATAAACCGCGACATGTGTATGTCTTGGAAATATAACTGACACTAAAGTAAAACATATAGACAGGACTGGGTAGTACTTGTGGAATTAAGCAGTTTCAGATCACGAATTTCTTTTGTTCTCTCTCTCTCTCTGTATATATATACTAGCTGAATGCCCCGCTCTTCGCACGGGAATGAATGGATTCTTTTTTATATTACGGTTTGATGTAATTACTATTTATCATAATAAATAGATACAGCAAAATTGATATCAAAAAAATATTATCTGTGTTCAATAATTATGCATACAGAATTTCATGGCGATCGTTTGAACGGTGGAGAAGACGATTCGGCGCAGCGCCATCTACTGTCGAAGTTTTTGCAAAATGGATAGCATCAAAATATTTTCATGATCAAATATCTATGTGTACCGATTTTCATAGCAAACAGTTTAATGGTCACGATACGCTGCATCGCCATCTAGAGGCAAATTAAAAGTAATAATACCTTAAAGCACCATCAAATGGCAAGTAAAGAAGAATGGATAACGCAAAAATATTGTGTTCAAATGTGTATGTATACCAATTTTCAGAGCGGTTAGTTGAACGATCAAAAGTTGATTGCTGAAGTGCTATCTAGTGGCGATTTAAAATAATAAAGTGCTGCACACAGGCGCAGATCTGCCAAGTTGGGGTGACTGGGCAAAAACTTCATTAGGTGACCTTCTTTCTAATTTTTTTTTTTAATTTACAAATTTTTAAACTTGAAGAACAATTTGGGCGGGGGGGCATTTTGCTGGAGATCCGCGGGCGCTTTCCTCAAATGTCCTCTCGGAAATCAGGCCCTGGCTGCAGTGCCATCAAGTGATGAGTACAGCCAAATAGATACTAAATATATATTCTCTCTGCTCAAATGTTTATGTATGCCAATTTTTAAGGTGATCAGTCGAACGGCTTTGAAGCTGGTTCGCCGCTTCGGCATCTAGAGGCAAGTCATACCAAAACATATAGCGTAAAAGTATTCTCCGTGCTCAAATACCTGTGTGTACCAATTTGCATAAATCAGTTGAACGGTACAGAAGTCGAGTTATAGCTAAACGGATGCCGCGAAAATATTCTTTTTGTTCAAACATCTATGTTTACGAATTTCCATGGCGATCAGTTGAACGGTCTTGAAGTTATTGGTTTGAAGTGGCATTTAGTGGCAAGTTATAGCAAAATGGATAACGCCAAAATATTCTCCGTGTTCAAATATTTATCTATACCAGTTTTCATAGCGATTAGTTGAACAGCCTTTATATACCGCTGCTCCATCTATTGGCGAGTTAAGGTAATGATGTGCTACAGCACAATGAAGTAGCTATTTATAGCAAAATGGATAACACGAAAATATTCTCCGTGTTCATATATCTATGTATATCAATTTTCATAGCGTTCAATTGTCCGGTCAAAAATTTGGTGCGCTGCTTTGCCATCTAATGGCGAGTTTAAGTAATAATGCGTTGCAGTACCATCTAGTAGTGAGTAACAGCTAAATGATTAGTTAGAACATATTCTGTTTGCTCGAATGTGTAAGTACAAAAATGTTTATGGCGATTGGTCGAACGTATAGAAGTTAATGTGCTGCAGCGCCACATGGTGGCAAGTTATAGCCAAACGGATTGCATAAAAGTATTCTCCATGTTCATATATCCATGTGTACCAATTGTCATCAAAATCCGGTTGACCGGTATTTTCACAGCAAGCGCTTAAACGAAATAGAATTCGACGTTCTGCAGCACCATCTAGCGGCAAGTTACAGCAAAAGGGACAGTGTAAAAATATTTTACGTCTTCAAATATCCGTGTGTACCAATTTTCATAAAAATCGGTTGAATGTTATTTTCATAGCAAGCGGATGAGCGGAATAGAAATCGGCGTTCTGCAGCGCCATCTACGGCAAGTTATAGCAAAATTTATAGTGTAAAAATATTCTCCGTGTCAAATATCTAAACGTATTAATTTTCGTCAGAGTAAGTGAAACGGCATTTTCATACCAGGCGGTTGAATTGAATTCGACGTCGGACGTTCTGCAGCGCCACCTAGCGGCGAGTTAGAGGAAAATGGATAGCGTAAAAACATACTCCATGTTCATATATCAATGTGTACCAATAGTCATCAAAATCGGTTGACCGGTATTTTTACAGCAAGCGCTTAAACGAAATAGAATCTGGCTCTCTGTAGCACCATCTAGCGGCAAGTTACAACAAAATGGATAGTGTAAAAATATTCTGCGTCTTCAAATATCCGTGGGTACCAATTTTCTTCAAAATCGGTTGAATGGCATTTTCATAGCAAGCGGTCAAACGGAATAGAAATCGACGTTCTGCAACGCCATCTAGCGTCAAGTTTAAGCAAAATGGATAAAGAAAAATATACTACGTCTTGGAATATTCCTGACTATTAATTTTCATCAAATACGGTTGAACGGTACGTCATAGCAAGCGATCAGACGAAATAGAAATCGACTTTCTGCAACGCCATCTAGCGTCAAGTTTCAGCAAAATGGATAAAGAAAAATATTCTACGTCTTGGAATATTCCTGACTATTAATTTTCATCAAATACAGTTGAACGGTACTTGCATAGGAAGCGGTCGAACGGAATAGAATTCGATGTACTGCAGCGTCATCTAGCAGCAAGTGATGGCAAAACAGATAGTGTAAAAAATATTCTCTGTGTTCAAATATCCATACGTACCAATTTTCGTTAAAATATCGGTATTTTCATAGCAAGCGATTGAAAAGAATTCGACGTTCTGCAGCATCACCTAGCGGCGAGATAGAGGAATGTTTTCGAGGGGGGAGCAAGATAAGGATTCCGATTCAATTCGCCCATCGATTTGATTGATAGCTATTGGAGCGTGTGCAACTGACCCTCGTCCGTATTCATCACTTATTATAGCGTTAAAGTTATTTTGTTTCTTATCTAACAACTGCAATTTTTCAAGAAATATATTTTCCCAATTTTTGGAGAATAAAGCATTAAAATTGGAATTCACTTGGGGAAAACGGGATTTCATCAGCGCTGTCAGTCAGAACGCGTTTTCCCTAGTCCATTCGGGTTTTAACTGCCACACGTGCTAATATTTTCATCAAGAATAATGTCAAACTTTTCAAGGAAATTTGATTACGAAATGCTTGACATACTCACTAACCGTTTCTATGCTTCTGTCAAATCAATAATATTAAACAAAAAAACAATCGGTGTCTTTTAGGCAATCACGTCAGGCACAAAATGTAACCTTTCATGCTATTTGATGATTAGAACAGCTGCTTTAAGAAATACAAGATCTTTAAATGTTTCCCCCACCCGTGAGGTATAAAATGCTGCAAAAAACGCTAAGATAAAAAACTGCCCGACAGCTATCCCATCGAAATTTTGAATCGAATACTTTCTTAATTAGCTATCTTGAGCTGGAAGATTTTAAAGCACCAACATGAAATATACATCCATTGTGGCTTTAAGTTATTTATTCTGTGCATTCACTACAGTGACGGCAAATGATGAGAAAGAGCTGAACTGTCCTTCTGCAATGAAAATTAAGCCATGTGAGTGCAACGGAGCAGATATGACCTGCAAACATATAGAAAACGTTGAAACCTTGATGAATGCATTTCGGAACTCCGAGAGGCACGTTTTTTCTCTTGTATGTTTTTTACTTTTTTCGTTTCTATTGCAATTTTGTAATTCAATTTAATCTTGCTAGGTATTTTTATACAATTTCTCATACTGCTTTTTTACGTCATAAAATCGTGCTATATGAGATAATGTTACTTCGTAATCAGCTTACACTGATATTTAAATACTATTAGTACACAACAGCTTTAATCTATTGTTACAATATTTCGTAAGCTGCAGAATATGCTCACATGTATTTTTCTATAAATAGGTTGCACTCATAAAAATTTCAACATAGGGTTACCAGGCGAAATACGCAAAAGATGAGCGATAAAATGACATAGTCAATTAATATCGTTTTAATATGGCAGTAATGAAACTAAATAATGAGGGGGGTTCAGGGGGGGCGTCTCCCCCTGACGAGGCTCGGACAGCCGAGATTTTTTTTTTGTAGTTTCTATTACAATATTGTAATTATATTTATTCTAGTTAGATATTTTTAAACAATTTCTCATACAGCTTTTTTTCAGAAGTGATACAACTTTACGTCATAAAATCGTGCTAAATTAGCTAATCTTACTTCGCAATCAGCTAACACTGATAGGTTTAAGATCTGAATCATGGAGCAGCATTTCTACTTTTACCCATCTAACACCATTTTGATATGACATGTAAAAACATTTTTATCAAGGAAGTACATTAATCAAAATCGAAACTGATTTTTAATTTTGCGTTTAATTTTAAGCTAAGCGTAGCATTTTATATGTGAGAAATTCATTTAAAAAATGAATAAAGAAAAATAGTATGGAAGTAACACACTTATATGTTATGTAATAAAAGACTGCGAGTAAAAATTATTTTTCTATTTTAAATAAGCATCTCATAGATTTAAAAGAAATATTTACATTATTTTAGACGGACAGGTTCAAAAAATACTTTATGACTATTACACGTTATAGTCTTCAATACTGAATAGTATTTTCTGTTTCCTTAACCGTTTGAGGCGCAACCCTTTTCCCAATGCCGAAAAAAAGGGCAAACGTTGCCATCGCTCGACTTAACTACCAGCAAGATGGCGGACGATCGAAATGTTCATCGCATGCCACAGATCTAGAGACCCTTTTTTGACGACAGTACCTTAACATTCGAGTACCTTAATGTACCTTAACATTTTAAAGAATTAAGATAGAGTTAATTGATAGACAATATCAATTCACCACTCAAAATCTCAAAACAGCTAAATATTTGCATTAAAAATGTCGGAACAAGGGGATTACCTTTACGCGTATACGCTCCTTTTCAGAAACTGGGGTGCAACTGAATGGATGGATGGATGTTGACATCTCTCCCCGTCGGTCCAGTACAGGTGAACAATTACAGAGGGGGAAAGCATTAGTTTGTCGAAATATGAACCAAGCCCGTCCTTTAAGGTGTACTACTACTTGGTTGAAAAATCGACCGCCCGCCTTCAAAGGATTAAAACAGTACTTCATGAAGTTTGTCAAAGAAAAAGTATCTTAACATTTAAAAGAATTAATTGATAGATAATATCAATTCACCACTCAAAATCTCAAAACAGCTAACTATTTGCATTAAAAATGATGGAATATTGTACTAAAATTTTAACATCTGTGTTATTCCCTTTAAGATAGAAATTTTAAATATTTCCATAGTGCTTCAATTTAAATATAATGTACTTATGTTTTCTAAATCATTTTTATGATGTTTCTACCATAAATTTTAATAATCATCTGTCAATTTTAAGAAGAGCTGAGAATTACATACTAAAAGATGCAGTACATTTGTATAAATTTGTAACGCTTAAACAGACTGTTTTAAATGAAATTTATCATTTTTCGCAAATACGTGAAACTTGGTATCACTGTCGTAATTTGAATCGACTGTCAAAAAGCTAGAAATTTCAAAATTCTCAACAAGCACACTGCATTTCTATGTAAAAATAAAAAATAGTTAACGATGGGCTGAGAAAAATATTCTAACTGTTTAAAGGATTTGAAAAATAAAATCAATTCTCTTAAAAATGCTGAAATCAGTTTTATTACTAAAAGGAACTTTTAATTAGCTTTCAAAATATTGTTTGAACTTTACTAATTAATATACTCATAATAATTCAGTCTGTTAAATTTCATTAAATTCATTTTACCTTATGTTGTTGTTCTTACTGTACTTCGTATAGTTATTTTGATTTTGGCAGGCATGCAAAGAAAGAAGAATGGATAAATTGTTTTATTTGATGTATTTTATACGTGTTACCATACTTCACATCACTTATTTTTACTCTTAGGTTAAGATATCCAAATCCTCATTAGCATATCTTCCACATGAAATGTTTGATTGGACTACCTTTAGCTATTTAAATTTGAGCGAAACCACAATGATGCAGCTTTTTGATGAACCTCCAGCAAAAGCAGATTCAGTTAAGGGTATCGAAATGTCTGACATTGAAATGCAACGGTAAGTGAAATTAAAGGTATTTACTATTTTTTTTTATACTAGGTGCCAAGGCCCCCAGACTCGCTACGCTGGCTTTTCGTATGAGGCATTCGGCCCCTAATCAGACTTATTCGTAAAAAAGACATAATTTCAACAGGCAAAACCCGAAGATTGGATCAGATAGAATGTTACTGAGCTACACATTGCTTGGTTCTTGCATCTTCATTGGTACATAAAAATTTAAACTTCACACTACACTAGACCCCCTCCCCCTCATAACACGGAAGATATTTTGTTATGGGAATCCGTGTTGTACGGGTCCTGAGCTAAACTCCACCTGGAGTGCAGACTCTGCTTATAATCGCTGGAAAAATTATTTGTACTCCTCAGAAACACAATGATAGTTAATGTTGCCATTCAAAAGTTATATTAATTAGGAGCTAAAGCGTAATAAACTCAGAAGATATGTTTCAGCTGTATTTTGAATAATGTAAAACCTATTGCACACCTTGCGTATTTGCCACCCATGGCGATGTTCCATTATTTGGCGACTTGCGTATATGTAAAGTTAATAAAAGCTACGGAACAGATAGAATAGCCTGCCACCAATGGCGACTTTTCATTATTGGGCGATTTACACATGCTCACAACCTATATTTACTGTTCATTTAAGGTTACTGGAAAACCGTTTTCAATATTTTCATTTACATAATCGTTTGCAGATGGGCGTACTTAACACCACGAATTATACCATCTCGTCGCGCTAGCAAATATCCAAAGCGTACTATAACTGCTATAATGGCATAGTTAACGTCGCCAAATATTTCTACTAGTAGCAAATAATCCAGCTGGACGAGAACCGGCTTTAAAATAATCTGCATTTTAATTATTTTTCATTTACAAGATATTAGTTATTCTGTTTTGGAAAAACGAATAATCGCTCATTCTAAACTCCTGTTGTCGAAGCGAACTTACTATTTGAAAATTGTCATCTTTGTGTAACACATTTTGAGTTACTTATTTCATATAGTTTTTATTTTGGCGTAAAATGGGCGTAATTGTAACTCATGTTTGCAAATTTCACGCGATTCTAGATACTCTGAAACGCTTTGTTGCAAAGGAATGAATGATTTTATGCCAAATCTGTAATCATTTGGTGTATTTTTTCAGTTTTTTATTAATATCTTCTAAAATAATTCGATTTTCGAAATTTAAATCAGCTTAGCAGGTCCCTCGGAATTTTTCGAAACTGTGGGCACCTTCGTCGAAACTCAAATCCCTACAGTTTAGGAGGAGATAGGTCAACAAGCTTTGACAGCGCCAGCGGCCTTTACTTATTTTTAGAATAGAGAGATTCTGTTCGCATGGATGCGAAATATGCGCAAATGATCTTTTTTACAATTGAAATATGCGTACATTTTTTTATTGCTGATGATCTACAAGATGCAAAATGTATTAGTAACAGCCACGCTTAAGCTTACTTTTAAGAGGTCATTAAACACGTCGCTTTTGTTTGTGCGTGTGTTTCCGTTGTGCTATTTGTTCCGTGACCTTAGATTTCTTCTAAAATATGATAACGCACAATACTGCATATTTTATGATAATTTTTACCACATGTCACACACAAAATCTTGTGACAACGCCAGGACTGTTTACTAACACAGAGAAAGGCCCATAGCAGAGCAGGCGACGATACTCAAGCCAGTGAAACGCTGCACCGACCTCCAAAGCAGCAGTTTGCAGAGCCAGTTTTGCTTCGCAGCCGGAATGACGCAATAGCAGAGCAACTATTTCTCCGGTCGGCCGTGTTAACAGCGAGGCTTTCTTTCTGAATTTTTTCTGGCAAAACCAACTGAGCGGGAAAGATTTTTCCTCTCTGTTGGTGTTGCAATTAATTTTTAGATTGCCACGAAATAATAACTTCAGCTGCAGATGTAAAAACTAGCTGATAAAAGGACTGAAGTGATAGTATAAATCTTTTAAAAATTCATTTTTTCTGATACATCATATTTATACTGGGTGCCCTAAAAACACTGACCTAGACTTTTATTTCTTTTCGACACAACTATCGTAGTAAGTTAACAAGTTCAACTGTATAATAAAAAGATAACTTGTGCCCAATATCACTAGACATTATCTTCACTCTGATCTTGCGCGTAGCCAGAGAAATAATTTCGAGGAAGGGGTTCGTATACACGCTTAAACCAAACGAACGAAATTCGATCAGTCGGAGCGAAAAGTGAGCCAGTTTTCAAAGTTGAGCTTCTCCTTTAGGAGCGTTTTTTCGATCACAAGAGAGGAGCGGAATATAGCAATGAGCGGGGAGGGAAAATTCTCGGAAAAGGTAGGAAGCGAGGAGAGTTTTCTCAGAAAAAGGACTACGTAAAGAGCTCTTTCGCGGAAAAACCTGTCAGTTTCCAAGGAAGCAGATCGCTCAGCAGTGTATTGTTTTTTTTTTCGCTCTTTGGGTTTAAGCGTGTATACAACAGTGAAAGAGGCTCATATATACAACAAGCCTTGATTAATGGCATCTAATTCACAACAATCTGAAATCGGCAGGGGCCTAAGCCCCGTGGTTACATTCTGGCTTGAAAATATCCATATCTGTTTTCCCATATCTGTTCTGTTCGGAAGAAGCAAATTTTAACAATTTTAATGATTCTACATTTCGGGGATGGCAAGGATATTTTGGGGTTTCAATTAGGAGCTTGTGCCATCAACTAAAGATTGCAAGTCTCCAACTGATAAATAACAGAAAATTAAACATTCAATGGCCTGGCAGCTAACCGAATCAGTCAAATCGACGTCAACAGAATCTGCAAAATTTGATGAAGTAATGCTAAACGTATTAATGTCCATCTAAAGACACAACAATGGATTCGCAAAATGGGTGAGTTTTACTTAGTACAGGTGAAAACGCTAACCCTCTCACTGCGTATTTCTTTTATGAAAATAGGTTCAAAAATTGCGTACATTTTGAAGCTAGCTTTGAAAAGCGCGCGCAAAATGTTGCAGAAATATCTCTTATATTTCGCAGAAATGTGGACATCTAACGCCATCTGTTAGACCACATCTTAATAAATAATTAAACATCGCAGAAAGCCGAAATTAAACCCTGAACGGGGAAAGAGCAGGCTGCACAGTTAAATAGACTGCAAAAATGCATCCCCGCGGAAATCGCATTTTGAGCAAATTTTGCTACTTACTCGTTGCCCGTGGAAATCGCGGAACGCGCAATCTTAGGATCGTTCATTAACAGTTCAGTTATCACCAAAGTTTAAATTTATTTTCGTTTCTGACACTCTAAGCTAACGTAATCATGATAAAAGTAAAAAATACATCAAAATTTTAATTCAAGCGCTTATTTTTTAAATATATGCTTCCATTTTTTTTCAAAAATATTGTTTATGTCAAAAAATACTATTGCAGTAAGTGTACAAATTACAAATAAAATTTGTCCTATTAATCAGCTGTCCAAAAGCATATTAATAACAATCTAAAGACATGGGATTCATGGAGAATGGTGAAACTTACTGCGCAGGTAAAAACGCTAAAAGATGCACCAACGTTCATTGTTTAGGGTTTTTTGTCTACCCATACATTTATCACTGTCTTTACAGGGGTAAAATCCGACACTTAATAGGGCTATCACACTGAGAAAAATCCGACCCACTTTCCTTGCAAATCAAGTTTCCGGCCGATTATCTCCTCCGTTACCTTGAGGACCGCGAACTCCAACTTCTTCCTTTCCGAAGGAAAAAAAGCGGACGAAATTTCGGCCAATCAGAGTACTTCTTCCTGCTACGTCATAAGCAATTTCGAGCAATGGCGACTACTACTGTGTTCGAAGCTTGTCTCGATGTCAGAATCAAGTGTAAATAAAATTATGGCCCCGGTCAAGTGGACTTTGGAATTAGAGATTGCTGCCCATCCGATGCTGCCGTAATTGCTGCCGATGCGATGTAAATATACCAACGCACGCTAAGTAAAATAAGAACCTGCACGCCAAATCAGCGATGCGATGACTATTTGGCGTCGGAGAGAGTTTGTTTACTTTTGCAACCCTTAAACATAACCACGTCTTCAAGTCCGTCGGAAAAGTTGGTCCAGCGCGAAGTTGCTCGGATTTTTCCTTTAGTGTGATAAGGCCATTAGATTATGAATCTCAAACGGTTATGTACGGTGTCATTTTCCGGTACGGAAGCATTTTCCGGCCTTTGAAACTGCATTGAAGTGGATGGAGCGTCGGTCCAAGTGTGACCACATGCAACTTCTCACTGTCAAGCAGACGCGCGGCTTGGCTGCCCGAAGAAAACGGATGAAGACAGTCAAACAGCTTACTTTGACAGAGGTGTTCGGCAAGCATTGACTTCCAATTACAGTGAGGGAAGTACATACTGCACTAATGTACAGCACTTGTAAATGCGCTTAATGCGTAAAAGTGTTCCCTTTTCATTTACATAAAGCCACCATAGCTAATGGAGAGGAAACAAACGTGGTAAAGATCCAAACATGGGGGGAAAAGCTTAATGTTGATTAATTAGAAGCTCTTTTTATTAATTAGAGGCTCATTATTTAGGAGCTCTAGGATTGATTAATTAGAAGACTCATTAATTAGAAGCTCATTTATTAGAGCTTTTATTAGAGCTTCATTAATTAGAGCTTCTTATTAGAGCTTTTATAAGCTCATTAATTAGGCTTTTTATTAATTAGAGGCTGATTAATTAGAAGCTCAGGGCTTGATTAATTAGAAGCTCTTTTTCTTTCAAGATAGTTTGTCTCCCATTTTCAACATACATACAGTATTAATTAAAATACAGACTAGACCTTTTTTTCGGAAAAAAATTAAACAATCCGAATGTTTGATCATCCGAAAGGGTCTGGTCCCAATTCATTGGGATAATTGGAGTTCTACTGTAACTTTATTCACGTTAAATTTGTTCTCCTACTATCCTAAACGATGATGATTCAAACCACACCCTTTCGCGTTTTTTACACGCACCAATAAATTTCATCATTCTGTATGAATTACATGTCCTTATATGGATATTTACGTTTTTGGAGAGCTGATTAATGGGACATATTTTATTTGTAATTTGTGCGTTTACTGCAATGGTAATTTTTCCCATAAACAACATTTTTGAAGGGAAAGTGTAAGTAAATAAAAAAATACTTTTAAAGCGTTTGAATTAAAATTTTGAAGTATTTTTTACATTCTATGATTACGTTAACTTAGTTAGAGTGTCAGCTATGAAGATAAATTTAAGAAACCGTGATAATTTTATCGGTTTAGCAAACGGTCCTAAACAATGAACGGGGGGTGAATCCTTTGACGTTATTACTGCGCTAAATGTCCTTAGATGGACATTAGTACGTTTTAGCAAAGCTGATTAATGAGAGAAATGTTATTTGTAAACTGCACGCTTAATGCCATCTTATAATTTGAAATAAATGACAGTGTTTTAAAGGAAGCATGAAAATTGAAAAATAAAAGAAATGCATGTAATGGCTCGATAATTTAACTTTTATAGTAGCTTGTACATTTTATTATTCCGTTAGCTTGGTTAGAGTTTTTGCTATGAATATAAGTTAAAATGAAAACAATTTAATTAAAATTTGCACTCAAATGTTGAACTTTGCGTTATTAAAAACGTTTAAAATGCAGTTTTCTCAAAAACTATTGATTTTCGATCATATGTATGTGGGTGAAAATTGTCCAGTTTTGTCTACCCTATTATTTCTTACCAGAGTTACTTTCCTCGAGTTACCAGTAACCCTAAAACTATATATAGAATATAAAATACCAAAACTTGGGTAGCATGGATATCCTATTAATCCTACGAGAAAATGATAGCACATAACAGAATCAAGTGCCACCGTGTTCATATTCAATTTAATGAAATAACAAAAATAGCAACGTTTCTGCAGGTTACATGACAAAAAGAGTCATAAAAGTAACCCAGGCGCACGACCATAGCTAATTGAGAGAGAAAAAAAAAAAAAAAACGTGGTAAAGATCCAAACATGAGGGAAAAAGATCAAAGTTGCTGCCATACTAGAAAAAAGGTGATGACAAAAAATAAGCAACAAGATCCAAGGAGTAAAAAAGAGAGAAAAATTAAACAGAGCGATTATATAACAAAAACAGTAAATAGGAGAGGGAAGGGAGTGTAATATACTAAAAATCGAGTACTGCAAAACAATGTGTAGCAAACTAAAGGCTTAAAGAGCGACAGAGTAGAATATAATATATATATTTAATAAATTAATTAAATTAAATTATAAAGTGTATTATTTATATATATATATAATATATATATTGTGTTCGTTTTTTTAATAGGCAGTTCAATTGGGAACAACTAAAAGCATTTACAAATGTAGAAAGGATACTATTTGAGAGGGTGCATATTAAAATATTAGGCCAGGCTTTTCAACGAAATGTAAACAAGAATCTTCAAGATATGATTTTCAAAGGCACTGGAACAACAAGAATCATGCCAGGTAACTTGAACTGTGGAATACACAAAGAAAAATATTTTATACTACTATTTTGTATTTTTAAATGGTGGTATTTTTGAGGTTTCTGTTAAACTGTCTCCAAGAATATATTGACGTAAAAATTCTGCTGTTGCTGCATTCATCCTGCTTTCTTTATTTATCCCAAATCTCCCCCCTTTCTTCAGCTTGTTACTTCAAAGTATATCACTTGCATGTGTAGTCCGCTGTTTGTATAAGAAGTATCTACTGATATAATACGCTAACATATGCGGAACCAAAATCGACGATATTTCCACTCTGCGAAAGGCAACAGCTAAATGTTATGAGGGAGTTGTCGGAGGTGGATTAAGAGAAACATCCTCTCGGCCGTTTACGTGACGTATAGTGAAATTAATATATCCATGAAATACGCTGAGGACTTTGAAAACAGGAAGACGACACGAATGCAGAAAAGCTACGTTTATTGAAGGTAACAGCAAAAACAGTCTTGACGTAAGCAACTCATAGCATTGTTTCATAAAATAACACCAGGTATATATCTAATATTTCCGGCCACACGGCATGCCGGAGTTCCATAAAAAACGAGCACAATCTCGTCTGACGGAGAGCAATCGAGAAGTGATACTAAAATCTTCCTACAAAACTGCCAGCTCTCTACAGGTTGGCGAGTAGGCGTAAACAATATAAAAATTTGAAACAAACGGATTAAATGATTAACGCCAAGACAGAAGTGCCAGAATTTGGCGGATGCCAATACATAAGGCTTCATCCCCGTGAGAAAAGCGAAGGGGGCGATCGGGAGGCACCAAGAACTTACAGCATAAGTAAAGCGAAATTAATTTGGAAGGGAAACGCCGAAAAATCTCAGACATAGCGTCGCGAAAGAAAGAATATGTTATCGAGCCGAAAAAACAAAGTGGAGAGAGATTAATACGGAATACGAAATTTTGATTTAGAAGGACGAAATATAGGAACTTTATTTTAAGACGCGAAAAATATGTGAACTTCGTCACAGATGTAAACATAGTGCAATAAAAATTATGCATGTGCAAAAATACGAATTAACACTTCAATGACGTAAATTAGAGCAAGCATATGTCAAGTAGTAGCTATATCACAAAATAACAATAATGGATACACAAGAATGCAAGATCTTTCTGGCCTTTTCACAGCTTTAATCGAATTTAGAATACCTGTCGCGTTTATTGCATATAAAAAAAAAGTCGCCATGCAGTGGGTAAAGGTAATTTTAGGCCCGTGTCCTGTTTCTTTTATCTTATTGTAACCACGGAGCTACATTATAGGTTTGGACATTTTCTATAGCTGCTATGCTGGAATTTTGATACCCCAAATAAGTTTCAACTACGTAAACATTGGAAATCTAGTGACGCGCAACGATCCTAGCGGTAAAAGAATAAAGCATTTCCCGTGTTGACTGATAACTAATTTTTCTTGTTTTTAGTTTTCCAGCCTAGCATGTGAACGAGATTATGAACGCGAGCACCAATTTTTTTTTTTTTTTTCACTTTTGCTTACGAGGTTGCCTTAATAACAACTGAATAATAATAAAAAAAATATTCTATCGTAAGATTATTAAAATATTGAATTTATATTTGTTAACGAGTGCGTATATCGTGGCTGACAGGAAAGAAGTTTTCGTCCGCCACGTTACATAAATTTAATATTTTAATCTAAGTTTTTAGCGGTAATTTAAAGCTCTGTTAAAATTTGTCAGAGAATGAGATAAAAATGTAAATACGGCTTGTTCGAGTGTGATCGTCATTAATAATAAACACTTTTTAAATATCACATTCACACATACTACATTCTTCTATTTATAATTAAATAATCAATTAATTAATAATCAAAGTAAATTTCTTATATTTCTTAAAATACGGCTTTTAGGCAAAATAATAACAGGCCATTATATCTATCATGGAGAACGAAAGTTCTACGAGTGACGCAGGCAGCCCCAACCAACCAACCGTAAAACTTCGCGGCACTTATATTTACAACTAATTTCCGCTATTTCATTTCTGTATCTTCTGGATCTCGGAATCCGCTCTAACGAATTTTTTACAATTAATATATGATTTTAACCGGTGCCAAATTCGATGAGTGACGTCGCCGGTTAAGCTAGGAAAAGTCGGTTTTCCAGTTCAAAGAGGGGACTATTTAACTCGCGCAATAAAATACGAAAAATGATCTTCTTTGCGAGGCGGTAAACAAGGCACGGAGTATGAATGCAGTGCTGTTGCCGGACGCAAAAGTGAGAGCCCCTAAGAAAATATCGTTTAAGGATAAGTAGGCTCTTAATTTTTTTTTTTTTGGGGGGGGGGTTCAATTAATCATCAATTTTCATCACAGTATTCCAAATTGTTATAAATATGTTCTGGACAAAATTGATGCAAAGAATTGACCTAAAAAATCTAAAGAGAAATGACTGGGCACTCAATCTCAATCCATGATTTCATACACACAATAAATCCGTCCATTCTTTCTTTTCAATATGTTATCCCTTATGTTTTAATTAGTCACCCTTTTAATAATATTTCTATTTCTTTTTGCTTTTGGCTCTCAGCTATCCGAGATGTCGCGTAGATCCGTGACAAGATTTGTACAAGTTCACTTATAACGTAAACCTGTTTGGTCCTAGATAGCTAGTACGTCCCGCTTCCGCTCTCTGACCGGGCGAATTCAGTTCGATCCTCGCTGTCGCTCTTTTGCGAGAAGGGCTTCTTTTACTGCCGTTTTTGTTTTATTTTATTTTTAAAAATAATAACAAATTATTATATACTTTACTTATTTTTTCTGTAATTTATTTTGCTATAATTAACAATTATGAACAGTTAAGACTTTGAATTAAAAAATAATTAATTTAAGTATTTTTTGGTAAAAAAACCTTCCTAACTTCTGCTTTAAGTATTTCGTTTCATATATCTCTAGTATTTTGATAGCTATTTCTAGTTAAAATAAATCTTTATTTTTCTAATGTTATTAACTCTATTTGGAAAATTCAATATGTAATTAATATTTCAATGGTTTTTTTTCTTCAGAAAGCTCATATAATTAATTAATAATTATTATTATTTTGTATTCAAAGGAAAATAAATAGTAGTTTTACATACTAACTACAAAGAGCACTCAAAAAGTAGGTTTTACTTGTTCCTCCACGGATGGCAACATTGCGAAACAATACCGAAGCTTAATCAGACGATAGTTCAGTTCCACAGCTTCCCAACGGTAGCAATTTCATTCGGATAGTGACAATCGTTGGTGCGTACTATACGAGAAGGAAGTGCCGCGTAAAGTGGAAGCTTACTCCAACGGGTGCCAGTTCGGGACTGTACGGTGTATGCTGCCAGACCACCCATCCAAAGCTGCGAGCCAAATCCTGTGCTGTGCGTGCCTTGTAAGGTCTTGCGTTGCCATGCAAGAGGACGATGCCTTTGCTTGAAGCGTTTTGCCCACAAAAACGTAGTGTCCCGCGTACTTCAAAGTAGAAGTAAGCTTCCAGTTTACGCGGCATTTCCTTCTCGTAGTACGCACCAACGATCGTTACTATCCGAATGAAATTGCTGCAATTGGAAGCTATGGAACTGAACTATCGTCTGATTAAGCTTCAGTCCTGTTTCGCGATGTTGCCATCCGTGGAGGAACAAGTGTAACTTACTTTTAGAGTAGTGTTAATAAAAATCCTTTTACTCTTCACATATCCCAGACAGCATATAAGCTTAAATTAAGCGTGCCATTTCTTTGAATTTGACGTATTAATACAAGCTTGACAGTTCAATTCACTTTAAGCTTGCAGCAAGCTTGGAGAAGTCATTTGAACTGTCAAGCTTGAATACAACTTGATGACTGCTTGATTTGGAAGGCCACATCCACATAACAAATAATTTATCCGCAATCATAAATGTACCTGACCATAGAATTAAAAAAGAAAAAGATTCTATATTTCCAAATATTGAAATTCTTCAAAATAAAATACAATTATACTACGAAATTGATTTGAAAATCAGTCGTTTGTCTCGATTTTGGCCAATATTGCCCATCATGAGTGTCGCGATATTGAAAGTTTTAAAACGTGTGCTGCTTTTATGTTTATATTATGCTTATTTCCCTATTAGTAGAGTCTATAAATCACACATAACATTATTTTAATTTTGATTCATCCCATGGAAAAATAAAAGAAACAGAAAGGCAACGGGCACTGATCGATCTCGCCAGGAAACGGCGTGACAACCATAACAGTCACTTCGAACTTTAGTCATGCCAGAGCGAGGCAGATTGGCGGAATGGTTAGGACGCTATCCTCCCGTCCCGAGTTCGATCCCAGCCGCGGATGGAAACAAATTAAATTAACTTGAAATTTCAGCATAGAGGGGCAAATGCGTGGAGAAATGAAATATGTGGGGCGAGCTCGTCGACGGGCGCCCCGTGTATTTAAGAAATTTTTTTTAGGAAAAATTTTTAAGCTTGAAATTAAGCTTGCTATCTCAAGCTTGATTCAAGCTTGCTATGTCAAGCTTAATGCAAGGTGGGCAAGTGTAAACTTGAACACTTGATTCAAGCTTGCATTAAGCTTACACGCTTGAAATTTTCGAGCTTAATTCAAGTTTATTGAGGATAAATCAAGCTTGTTGCAAGTTTGATGCAAGTTTGTTGTGCTGCCTGGGATAAATATATATATATATATAATTTATTGTAATTATTGAATTATAATTTTAAGACCAATATTTTTTCCAAATCTTAGGTTTTCTCACTTTTATTTTGTATTCCTTTAAATACCAGATTTAAAATTTTGTTCAATACTTTTCAGATAGAAATTTGATTAATTAATCTACATTTATACATGCGCTATCTTTTGCATTAGACATTTAAAGGCCGGAGATGGCATCCAAAACAAGAGGTTGTGCCCAACCGAGCCGAGTTGATAAGATACTGAAGATGCTAGATAACTGAAGTATAAAGCTCCAGGGTTCTGGTCTACGGGATGGTTGATAATCTAAAAATTTGGAGGTTTGGACAGTTTTTCTGAAGATGTAACGTAAATACAGTGTGTAACAAAATAAGACTACCCAAAAAATCACTCATTTTAATGTTACACTGCATAAAATGAATAATTTTAAAATTTGAAGCAATTGAAAAAATTATATTTTCTCATATAAAATTCTAAAAGGAAAAAAAAAGTGAGTTAATTTCACACAAAAAACGATTTTTTGAAATCTCGGTGTAACATAAATGTAAGACCACTTACTTTTTACTTAAAATCATCTGCGTTCTCAGAACTATTTTATTTTTTCTTTCAAAATCGTAGATAAACTGTAACTTTACACCACAAAAAAGTCAAAACTTCTATTCATAATGTTTTAAGTAAAAGAGATTTTTATGGAAAATATAAAAGATCTGGCAGAAAGAATAAAATATCAGCTCGCGATAAGAGACAAATTTTCAAGCTTGCAATGGAACAGAACTTGTCAACCCGTAAAATAACACAGGAGGCAAATAAAAGTATTTCACACATGACAGTCTGGCACACTTTACGATCAAATTCAAATGTTACTCATAGGAAATTAAGAAGAAAACGAAGACTGTTAAAGCATCATAAAGAACAAAGCCTGAAGTGGGCAAAGGAAGTTATGACATGGGATATTACTTGGGAAAATATTATTTTTTCCGACTAAAAAAAATAATTTGGATGGCCCGGACGATAATATTTACTATTGATACGATTTACGAACGGAACTTTGGGATTTCTTCAGTAGGCAGATGGGTGGTGGCTCTGTGATGGTGTGGGGAGCTTTTGAATATGAGAAATGTGATCTGCAGCGAGTTTCTGGATATATGGACTCCATTTGTTATCAAAAACTGCTTTACCAACACCTTATACCTTTTGGAGGATCAAACTGGAATTTTCAGCAAGACAATGCACCATGCCATGTGTCTAAATCAACTAAAAACTGGTTTCAAAAAGAAAGAATCGAGGTCTTAAACTGGCCAAGCCATAGTCTAGGCCTGAACTTGTGGGGCCATTTGGCTAGTCAAGTGTATGCAAATAACCGTCAGTATGATTCTGTGTATGAATTGGAACTAGCTATCGTGGATGAATATTAAAAAATTCCCAAATCTTTGCTCGAAAACCTAATTAATTCAATGAAAAATCGAGTATTTGAAGTTATTCAGAAAAATGGTCGATCAACATCATTGTAGTTTTATTTAAAAAAAAAAATTAACTAGTGGTCTTATAATTTTGTTACAGTGTTTTGATTGGAAAAATTTTAAATTGTTGATAAAATAATTAGTATCTTTAAATATCTTTTTAAAATAATATACATATATTTTATATTTCATTTATTAACATCAATCTAATTTAATCTTTTAAAAATATTATACTATTTAAAGTAAAAATCACAAAATCCACAGTGGTCTTATAATTTCGTTACACACTGTACACTTCAGAAGCACTAAGAAAGTCAACCGCGCAAGACACCCCCCCTTACATAGGCAATACGAAATACTCCTGGTGTAGGTTTACCATAACACAATACTATACAACCTTTTCAGAAATAGTTATACGCTTTTAGTGATGTTAATGTATGTGTATGTAATGTTAGTGTATGTAGGTAAAATTTACGTAAATATTTAGTTAGTGTCATTGTAACTAAACTAAGTGAAATGCATATGAAAATGTTGCTTGCCCTTTTGGATAGCGTGACGCAAAAGATAAATTAAATTATTGAAATAAATTCATTTGAATACATTATATAGACCCAGTGAAAGCGTGATATATTTGACAGTGTATTTCATAATTAAAAGCATTGTACATGAAAGCGTACATGAAACAACTGTACATGAAAGCGAAATATGTTTTTTGTCGACTTTTTTTGTGTCTGGAAACAAGATGTCGGCCATTCTGAAGCTTGCAGGAGTTGCGTCAAGAGTCCGAAAGGTAAACCTTTTATAAAAACAGCACTTGGCTATGATTTGGCGAAAAAAAAAAAGGTGCCAAGAATGGCGGATGGGAGATACAAAAGTTGTTCCAACATTTTAGTGCGTATTTAAAAATCTGAAAGTGCTTCATATTTTCTTTCTTTTTTTTTTCTTTCTTTTTCTTCCCTTTCCGTTTTTCGATAACGACCAATATATCCAGAAGCTCTTCAGAATTAATATAGGACGAAAATAACTTGTACCCTTTTGTAAGCTTTTATCACTAAACCATCTTATTTTTGTAACCAGGGGCGGCCCGATACGGTAAGTAAGGTAATCATCGCATCGGGGCGCCAGCTTTGAAGAGGCATCATTTCGAACTCGAAAACTAAGTAGAACATAAAAACCGGCCATCTTTTTTACGTTAGCAGGGGTTCATAAGTCTATTATTTAATTTTTTGAAGTTCTGCTAATTCAACGATCTCCATTTACTTCGCCTCGATGGAAATATAAACAACCTGAGATGCGCAGATGCAGGAGATGCACAGTTACCCAGTGTTCTTTGCGCCATCTGTTTGTAACAACGGCGTCATCCCACTTTCTAAGAGAAATGCCTCCTCCTATAAATTTAACTTCGTGAATGTAACCGAAGATGCGTATTAAATAATGCAAACATTCTATAAAAACATCCGGTTGCTATTTTTGGTGCAGTAACACTGGTGTTATTAAACTAGAAAATTACCCATTAGCAGAATACAGTAAATTCATAATCATTTTATGAATGGAAATGTAATCGATAATGTCTCTTCCTACATTTTGCAATGTTAGTACTTGGAATCGCTACAATGACCAACATCGGCTTTTATGAGCACACCCAAAATTAGTAGGGTACTCACGTATTATCCCGGTGGTCCGCCGAGACCAGCGATTTTTTGCCAAGGTAAATGCCGGACAAATTAAATTATTGATGGTTCCGAATAGGATTGGCAACTGTTTGCCGGTACATTTAAAGAAAAAAAAATTGGCGGGAATGATCTCCGAAATAATACGTAAGTAACATTTTTAGCAACCCTAACCGAAACAAATTTAATAGCAAATACTGTTAAGGGGATGGTGGACATTAAATTTTTTTTTTAATTTAATAAAATAGTATTATGAAATTTTGTATGTTAATATATTAAACTAAAAGCATTATAAAAAACTGAAAAAAAATTAAAAAAAATTTTAAAAATATTAGTAATTAATTAAAAATTATTTATTTTTTTAGTTCCGAAAAAATGCTCCATGCGTTTTAATTTTAACTTTTATTTTGTAATTTTGTTTTATAATAGCATAAAAATATATTTTTAATATTATTACAAGAAGTCTGTGTATCGGTTTTTGATTCGACCGAGTTGCTAATTTTTTAGAAATATTTTCTTGGATATATACCAAACTTTCCCGAAATTTTTCAGTTTTCGTAAATAAAAGTGACATTTCATAATCGAAATTTTGACCCTATTTAAAAAGGATACACAGATTTATTGTAATATATAAGAAGAATGTTTGCAGTCAATTTTGTACAATTCCGACCAAAATTAACTCGCATGGATCATTTTGAAGGCCAGAAAATCACAAAAAAACTTGCTTTGGAGAAAATACAGTTTAAAGTGTCATTTTCCATTTACCTTTAATACCGTCTCTTCTGAATAATTTTATTTATGATTTTACCTTAACAAAACATATTTTTAAAATAATTTCATTCGAATATTAGCTTATTTTCTAAAACGTTCAGTAAAAATTGTGACGTGTTTATTGACGCGTTTGTTTGCATTTTTGAGGACATTTAACTGTCCCTTTTAATTTTTTCAAACCCTAATATCTTTTTAAAAAATTGCCGAAGACATACGCGGTTTTTTCTCCATGGTTCAGCTTTAACTGTAGAATATTAGTATGTAAAAAAGAAAAAAAAAAACACATTTTTTGGGCCCAATTTTGATGTTTTGGTTGTCCACCATCCCCTTAAAACAAAGAAGCATGATTTTCGTTTAAATGAGTCCAATAATTTGGCCAACACTGCACTGAGTATAAACAACAGTAAGGTATGGGGTGACAAAGATGGCCGCCTTGGAGGCTAGTAATAATAAATTTCTGTAACTAATAATTTGTTATTTGAATTAAAAAAAATCACTTTTTATTATCGCATATTTTTTATGCGATGTTTCATGTTTTTTTATTAATCATTCTTTATCATCGCATACTTTTTTTTAATTTTATATTCGCAGGTACACTCGTTCCTTTTAGAAGACTGAGGATACTTGGTTTTGTGCGATGCAAGTTAAGAACGCTTAGTAGAAATATGTTTCCAAATCCATCCAAGGTCATGATTTTAATGTTATCGTAAGTTCATCTTAAAATTTACAGCACTATTTGTACTATTTGTTAAATGCCAAAAGTAGTGATACCGAATCTTTCTATTCTAAAAAAAAAGTAACGGACTCTGCCGCCGCGGGCGCTGTCTTCATGTAATGTGGGCCGAAAAATCACATTTTTTTAATTCGAAGTTGTAATAGCCCGGAAAAGTTGTGAATTACATAGACAAAAAAAAAGAAAAAAATATTAAAATCGGTTGTCATCTTCTGTTCGCGCATAGGCACTAAAGTTTGACAAAATAAGAAAAAAAAAACTTATTTTTAAGATTTTAATTTTTTTTTTAATTAGCCGTTTTTGTAATGTAATAGTTTGTAATTTCTTACCTAAAAACATTGTGTTTTAATTTTATTTAGATCAGTTGACATCTTCCGTTCGCGCATAGTCCCTAAAGTTTAACAAAATATGAAAAAAAAAAACTTGCTATTTTTGTCTTAATTTTTGAATCAGATGTTTTTGTTATGTAATAGTTTGTTACGTTTTCAAAGAGAGCCTAAAAATATTGTGTTTTAATTTTGTTTAAATCAGTTGATATCTTCCGGTCGCGCATAGGGCCTAAAGTTTGCCAAAATATTAAAAATTCCACATTATTACGATTTTTTTTCTATCTTTAATATACTTTTTTACTTTCCGAACATGTACTCTGTAAGGAAAGGGTTGTAATCATGAAAAAATTCGACTTCGAGATTTTGGTGTATTGACACGTTTTGAGGTCTTTTGAGTTCATTTATGCTATTTTTACGAGATGTATGTATGTGTGTGTGTGTGTGTGTGTGTGTGTGTGTGTGTGTGTGTGTGTGTGTGTGAGTGTACACGATAGCTCCTAAACGGGGCATTCGATTGAGCTTGATGGGGTATATATAACGTGACCATTTATTTTTTCCTTCAAAACGGGACATCTACTACTTTTTTGGCAAGATTGTATTTATTTTCTTCCTCAAAACGGGACATCTACTGTTTTTAAGATAATAGTGTAAGGAGACTGAATTTACAGGTCTCTGTATCTTTCAATTGTTGAGAAAACGCGCAAAAAAGCTGGTGTTAATGTTAATATGAAAATAAAATGAAAAAAAAACTTTACTAAAACACACATATGCCATAAAAAAGAGTGCAAGACGTACGTTTCGTGTGGTACAAGGGGTAGGCCCTTCTTCGACTTCAAAAACATCATCCGACACAGGGCAGGAAGGTAGGAAAGTAATAAATGTACACAAAAGGACGCACACAAAAAAAGGAAGTTGTCATTCGGAAAGAAAAAAGAAATATTAGAAAACAAGAGTGAAAAGGGAAAATAAAGTGAAGATCGGGGAGGGGGAGGAATAAGCTAAAGAGGAACATCAATTTATAAAAATTAAATATATTGAAATAGTTGACTAAAAACATTAAAAGAACAAACACAAAAACAATACATCCTCCGGCTTTTTTCTGAACTTCTCGAAAGGGGAGGGAGGGAGGTAATTTTTCTTTTTTACATACACTGTCGTCGGATTTTAGATTTTTAGCGGCTTTTAATTGTATTCGTTACCGTGGGTTTCTCTCTTTCTAAAAACGGGACATTGCAGGGGACATTTTCTAAAAACGGGACATTACGGTGTCCCTAAGCTGTGCTTGGGGATAACGGGACTCTCCCGTTCAAAACGGGACGTATGGTCACCTTAGGTATATACGTGATAAACCACCGTCGCAAGACCGATATTGATTTTGGTGTGTATAGGACTTATAGTTTTTTTTTTTTACAGGGCTACGAAAAAATTTCTTTTACATTATGGCCTATGGGAGAAAATTCTTGAAAGTGCGCTATTGGGTCATTTCAAGTAGCCTCTTGCCTATTTGTGCCAGTTTATTGTTTTCAGATAAGACAATGAAAGTATTTTCGTGCCCGGAATTATTTTTTGAAGCGTATGATGTCAGGCCAAATTGTACGGTCCAAAATACTGCACTGTCATAAAAAATTGAACAATCTCTAAACCCCCTACCTAATATAAATATCAATAATAATAATAATAATAATAATAATAATGCCCTAGAAGCACAACTACTTCAGAAGACTTTCAAAACACGCTTCTGAACGTCAAAAAAGTGTACTTTGATTGTTTTCAGATCTATGTGTGCTATTAGCGTATTATACGTGTTTATACTCTTCTTACACTACAAGAGTTTCAGTGTCAATGGTTTTCCTACCCTAAATTAAAGCGGGCCCACATTCACACTTTCTATCTCTGTAAACTTAAGTAAATGAAGTAGGGTAGGGGCTTGAGTTGTTTGGCGCAGCGTATGTGGCTACCCCTCAGGATGTGTCCCCTGCATCAAGTGGAGATATCAGAAACATCGGGAAGCTAAGTGCGATAATGCAGGTCGTATAAATGACGGGCTTAGTTTTTCCTGGGATCATAGCGAATGTATATTGCAAAATAAAAGATGATCCCACCATCTTTTCTTCTTCCGTGGTACTAAAATATTCGTGCAGCAAGATTTCAACAGCAGATTCACTTCATTAATTCACTTGTTTGATTTCAGTGATAACCAGATCTCAGAAATTCCGAAAGATCTGTTCACAAATATGCCACGATTAATGCAAGTCATGTTGAACGGAAACCGTTTAACAACTGTACCCGCATCAGCATTCGGGAAAAAAGGATTGTTCCGTATAGAACTACAGCGTAAGTTTTAAGCATTTTTTAGTATGTATTTTTAGGAACTGTTGAAGATAATTTCTGTAACTACTGTATTTAACTCACATATATATGAATTGAATTAGGAATGGATTAAAAGATGTGGTTAAAATATTAAATATTATGACAGATTAAAATACCTTCGTATGTTCAAATCTGTCGAGTAAAAAGAAATGATATACAGTTTGATTAAAAAATAATGGGATCAATTCCAGAGCATCATAAATTTTTATTGAATTCAGTTATTTACATGAAATTTTCTATATGGTTTCCTTTAGCATAGTGCACTTTACGTAAACCTTTAGTGTATGCCAAAAAAGCTTTTCTGACCATTATGGGGGTATTTTTCGAACTTTCTCTTAGACTGATTTTTTAAGCCCTTGAAGTGTTCTTACTTTACGTCCATTTCATTGTTTTTTTGAAGTACCCCCATAAAAAATAATCGCAAGGAGCACAGTCAAGAGATGATGGTACTCATTTCTCAGGAGGGGGAGAATTAACTTTTTTTATATTTTGGCCGTTTTATAGTTGATTTTGCCGTATGACATTGCAAAACCTTCGTGAAAAACAAAGTTTCCTCAACAACAGAAACAAAGTTGGCGATCGAATTTTACAAAATATAAGTAGAGTTGGAACGGTAATGCTTATGGCGAAAATTGTCGGGGCAAAAGCGTTGGCAAAGAAGGGCATTGTAAGGAACCAACAACAGCGCGAGACAGGAGAGAGAAATTGTTTTTATTTTCCTGCTGTAACGATAACATTGCAACTATCACTGTTCCAATGAATTTTGCGACTTGTGTGCATGCACATTCTCTCTTTGTTGACTTTCTTTCTTTACAATGCTCTTTGCAAATATTTTACGCCGTCAACTATCGCCATACGTGTACTGTCCGATACAATATGAGATAATTTAGATTCTTTTACTGTGATTTATAAAACTTCTAGACATTTGAACGATTACACAAAATTTATTTTACAAGACAAAGGTATTTAAACATGTACAAGAACTGCAGTAACCATAAACATTTTTCGGAATTACATTTCAAAAAATGCACTCACAATTAATCTTAAATAATTAAAAGCAAAGTTTTTTCCTTTTCTGGAATATTCTAATTTCAAGTTGAGAAGTTTGATCACTGCTTCTTATGGAAACATATCTCACGTCATTCTATAGCTGTCGTCCGGACATATAAGTGACTTTTTCCAAATGACATTTGATCAATGTATTTCGTATAAGATAATTACTCCGATATATAAATCTATCTATAAGTATTTTTTTTTTTTCATTCTAATGTTCGGAGGTAATTTTGGTTTTGTGATGTACCAAGTGGTTTATGTTGAAGATGTGACTGGCTGTTAGATATCATTTATCACTGTTTATTTTAGTATTGTAGCAACTATTTTTTGCAGGTAACCCACTGGTATGTGACTGCAGGTTAAAGTGGGTTTTAAAGGTAAGAGAACGTCTTGGAACTTGTACAGAGCCGGTGGAAGGAAAACTGTTAAGTGCATTGACGGAGAGAGATTTTAGATGTTCAGCATGATTTTCTGCGGCGGAGAACTATCATAAAAATCGAAATTCCTGCTCTTGTATACAACTGCCAATAAAAATCTAAATCAGAAATTGGTTCCTGTTATTTTTATTCTCACATCTGATTACACTCGATGTAAAATATTTATAGCATCTCTGCTTATTTTCTGAATGCGGGTGTTTTCGCTTCCAACCTACTTTCATCCATAATAACATAGTATTTTATTTTTAAAAATGGGACAAAATCTTCAACATTCATTCAAATGTTAAGCCCGAAGGAAAACCATTAAAAAGGCTAGTATGAGCTTCGGCATGCATATTTCTAGGAAATATAACTGACTCTGAAATAAAACATATAGACATGAGAGTGACATAGAGACATGAGAAAATGTAGAGGGCGTGGTAGGTTGATTTTAACGAACGTTTTTTTCGTTCCTTCTTTCCATTTTAGTGCTGCCGTTTATAATCATACATATGAAATTGGTCCATTTTTCAAACTTCGAATTGGCTTCGAACCGAGGAACCAAGGTTTGGTAGGCGAGCATTCTAACCACTAGACTGGAGATGACTCAGAATGATGTGTCTTAAGTTTGAAGTGATAGTTGTTTCAAGTTCGGAATTGGAACATTTATGTATTTAAATAAATAAAACTAGACTTTGCCAGTACACTTCTCATAATTAAAAAAAAAGAGATTTCTATACATTTTAAGCTTTTGGGACCCGATTACGACCGTAAAAAAGAAGTTTGTCCGTCTGTCGTTCTGTGATTCTGTGCGTGACGCTTTTTTTTATTCGCACATCACCTAAAACTGACTGAAGCGAATGAAATAAAATTTGGTGATATGATAGGTAGTCACTCATCTCGAACTATATTTTTAAAAAATTCTGTAGATTTTGATATTTTGAAAAAATTGTTTCAAAATGCGTACATCTTTGTTCGCAGATCAGGTATGAAGGACGAAAGCGAAAGAAATGAAATTTGGTCACATAATAGGTGATCACTCAATTTAAGATATAGGTGTCCATTAAAAAAAAAAAATTGCTTAGATTTTGAGATGCTTCTAAAAATCGTTCCAAACTGGGTAAATTTTTGTTCGCAAAATTTAGCGACGCGATAGGTGGTCATACAACTTAAACAATGTCCCTAGACAGGGCCGTATCCAGAAAAAAAAATTTCGGTGGGGGGGACTGAAAGGTGAAAAAGACTAAAGTTTTCACAAAAGGCTAAATTATTATTGTTTTGTTAACAAAATTTTAAATTTCGGTGGGGGGGGGTGACCGGACCCCCTCCCCCCCAGGGTACGGCCTTGTCCATTGAGTTTCTTATGATTTGGATTGGATTTTGAGATTTTTCGAAAATTGTTTAAAACTGCTTAAATCCCAGCTAGAAAATGTTTGCACTTTTTGTGCAAAAAATGTACATATAAAGTTAACACTTTGAAAAGTTACATATTACATATTAAAAAAGTTCTAAATACAAAAGTTCAAAATTCAACGGGTTAAAGTTTCAGAGTTATGCTAAATACGAAATAATTTTTGGTGCCAAATTTGGCGATATTTCGTCGAAACTCGCCAAGGCCGACGACAAATGGCGAGATTTTAGGCATGGACCAAGCAATGACTGACTATCAACAAATTTCTCGATATTTCACCAAAACTCGCCAAGCACGATTACAAATGTCTATATTTTGGGCAGGGACCAAATGACAGACTATCGGCAAATTTGGCGATATTTCGGTAAAACTCGCAAGGGTCGACGGCAACTGGCGAGAATGTGGGCATGGACCAAACAATGACTGACTACAGATGTTATATGTAGAAGTTGTCCATGACATTAATAATGTATTGAAATTGTTTTGGGTGGCACTGTAAATAAACTCTCCAATAGATTGGAACCAAATATCTGGATGCACAACTAGATGTTACAACATTCTTATATATGAAATTCCATAATAGTTTTTGAGATTTGAGAGTTAAATACATATACAAGTACACCAAAAGTCACCAAGCTTGGCGAGTTTTGGAGTAATTCTTGAGGGAGGCACGTGACCGTAGTCGGACCATTACCTAACTTATATGGTAGGACGGCATTGTGCTTGAAATGGATGAATGCCCATAAAATTGCCATTGACCGTAATGTATTGGAAATCTTTTGAGTGTTCCTGTAGCAGAACTATAAATGATAAAGAAGCTTCTTTTAATGGAGAAATTAATTTTGCAACTCTTAACAGCATATATGACTTATGAGTCGTTTGAAATAGCCCTGTACCTCTAAAATACGCGTTAATGAACTTCGGCATAGAGCGTAATGATTTTAGAAACTTTTGGGCGGCCCTGTAGATAAACTATGCATTCGAATGGATCCGAAAGAGGATATGCACTAGTAGATGTTACGACAATCCTAAATATAAAGTTTCAGCATTCTACGCATAATAATTTTTGAGATATGCGAGTTTCATGAATTTCGGCCCATAGGGCGTAATGTATTTCGATTATTTAGGGTAGTCTTGTATATAAACTATCCAGTCGATTGAGATCAAAAGGGGAGGTACAAAACTAGATCATAGAACAATCCTAAATATAAAGTTGAAACATTCTACGACCAATAGTTTTTGAGATATGCAAGTTACATACATAGATACATACATACGTACGTACAGACGGCATAGACTTGGAAAACTGGCCAAAATGGACTCGCCGCTGGTCAGAATGAGTTACAGACGCATTTATATGATCGTGCATGCTTTCGTACGATGAGATGCTCCGAAAATATCTTAAAAGTAAATTTAGAAGTAGTCAAAATTGGTTTTATCGTCGAAATTTGGCTCCCGAAATTTTTCGGGATCGCATTACTTCCTTATACTCCGTACAAGGAAGTAAAAAACAATCAATATTAAAATAAAATAAAATTACTATCATACATTAAACCAACAGACTCATCCAAAAAAAAGGTAAATTTAGATATCGTGTTTAAAAAAAATTATCAACATATTTTATAGTAGAAAAAGAACTTCATGTTCTACAAAAGGGATTTAAAAATAAATGTTTACAAATTAAATGAACTAATAGGAAATTATATACTTTAGCGTTTCATACCTACATCCGATTCAACACATTTAGCAAAGTATTATATTTTTAAAGCTGATGCACTACTTAATTAAACTAGCATTAGATAAATTTTTCCACGAAAAGAATATTTTTAAAATGTGTTCAAAACAGAATCTAGAATAAAAAAAATTGCATTTTTTAATAAATGCGACGTACTCGAAGAATGTTCATATTCTGACATATTTAAATAATAAATAGATCAATAGATCTTGGGCAGCCGTTCATGTGGTGTAGTAACTAAAGAACCATTCCATTACGCCTTGGGCCCGGGATCGAATCCGGGCATGGCTGTTAACCTGTCCTTCCCTTCATAGGGGGTAACGCTGGCCGCCCATTGTGTGCTCCCATAATAAAATGGTCAGAAATTCGGGCCTTAGTAGTGGCGAATGCAAGATAGCAAGTGTCCGCCTACTGGAAAAAGAAAAAAATATCTGGGTCTATTTCTCATCCAAATAGAAGGTATAATAAGTTCAAAGATTTATCGCACTCAACAAGAATTATTTTACTTTGATACTTTTTTAAGTTTACAAAACTCTCGAGTATTCAATTTTAATATTTTTTTTAAACATTTCTTTCAGAAAATGAGGAAAAAAAGAACCTAAATTGTTTTTTAGGTAAGATTTTGTCCACTTGATCAGTAAAATTAAAACTGTTATGATTTATGCCAAATTTTGAAACAGACAATTTAGAGATTTTTAAGGTATTGTGGTGTTTTAATAACTGATAGCTCATTTCTTTTCTCAGTGTATTTCAAACCCATAGTAAAAAAAAAAATAAATAAATAAAAGAAAATATAGAATAGATAGAAGGATACGAATAGAAATATAGAAGGATACGAATAGACCTTTCTTTCAGTACATTTTCTATGATACTCCATTGTGATATTCATCTAAAATTACATTTAAACTGTAATACAATTTCAACCAGCTTGTAAAACATACAGAACACACTCGCTGACTGTGCATGTTCAGCTTCTTGGTAATACACTTAATATTTAGTGTTTTTTATGTATGTGCTTGAGTAAGCGCATCCTAAAGAGTATTAAAATAGTGTCAGAATATCCGGGAAAACTATCTACTTTTTTTTTCCTTTGCACCTCATAAAATCATCTTCAGCTTCCATTTTTACTTAGTAATGTACACGTTAAAAGTCAGGAGTGAAGTGAACAGCTTCTCTTCCTTCACAATGTGTCTAAGGCCATTTTAATGAATAAAGAGAATCTTAAAATTACATAATCACAGTGTTAAAATAAATTAGAAAGTACTTATGTGATTGATCTTCTTTTGTTCAACAAAAAAGAAAGCACCTTTGGAGAAGCAGTATTTTATTTTTAATATAAGATCATTAGTTTTATTGCAAACTAATGGTAAAGTTCATCAAAATTATGTCATTTAATTTGTACATAGAAAATACATTTCATTTTATCAGTTCATCAGTTAGAAAAGACTGATATATTTTATCAACATAGCCATTTGAAACATTACATTTCTCATAAAAGTCAAAAAGTAACTTTTCTAAAAATTCACGAGCATACGGATATAATTTTTTTAATAAATATCATTAAAACTCTAATAAAATTATTTAATCACTTTTGTTATTCAAATATTGCTTTAGCGATTTGAAACTATACGGAGTGATAAATGCAAAATTATATTTCAACTTTCCGTTGCAAAAATTTTTAACGCTAGAAACATTACGTCCGCCCAATTTTAAAACACAGTAAGGGGCAAATTTTTCTAAATGAATTTTTTAGCATTTTTAGTTCTAAGAGAGTCGTGTGAACACGATTTACTTGGTACTTTTCAGTAATTTAATTTTTTCGTAGAGATATCAAAATGTATAAACCTAGTAAGTGGTTTTTTTTCAATTTGAAAAATTTAAAACAAAGTAACACTATCATCTAAAAAGAGAGAAAACACATTCAGTTCTCAAAACATAGAAAACACATAAAATTAAGCTTTTTCATGGAATCATATTTTGATGAAGTCGGTGATAGAAGTAATCGGAAGAGATTACGCGAGTTTGCCGGTTTTGGCTTTGTAGAGGATAGTGTCGAGTTGACAAATAAAATAGAACGATTAAAACAAGAATTTAAAATTCATGAATTGATCACAATTGCAAACACTTTGAATTCTGATTTTTCTAGTGAGAAAAATGATTTAGTAATGAGAATTGTTTCTTATTTGAATGACTTGGAATGACAATTATTTAGAGATAATATAATTCTTGATGAAGAAAATGACTGTGACTTAGAAACCAATACTACTGATGTTAGCCAGTTTAACAAAAGTGTGCACAGTGATAATGAGAGTTGCAAAAGTGACTTTGAGAATAATGAAAATGAGCTTAATGAGCCTAGTAAAAGTATTGACAAAACAAAAAATAAACAAACAGAAGGAAACAATTCTGGTTCTCATTCAAGATGGCTTCCCTTCCCGAATTTTGACAACGTCAGCAATGTTGTTCAGAATAGTGCTGATATCCTTCATCGTAATTGTAATATTAACATTACTGTCGATGATATTAAGAGTTTCGTTGCTCCGTTTGATGGTCATAATCATGAGAACATAAGCAGCTGGATTGAATGTTTTGAAGATGCCACTGCTGTTTTCAATTTGAATGAATTTCAGAAATTAATTTGAATGAATTCAGAATTGATTTTCCTGTCATTAAATTAATTAAATGACAGGAAAAGCAAGACTTTTCGTCCTTAGCGAGTCTAAATTAAATTCTTGGCAAAAATTTAAGAATGCTCTACTCGATGAATTTAAATCTACTTACAAGTCTGCTGAACTGCACAGATTGCTATCAATACAGAAAACGAAGAGCAACGAGACACTTGACGAATTCTATCTCAATATGAAAAAAATTGCAAAAAATGGTAAAATGGATGATATATCTCTAATAAAATACATTATTGATTGTATACCCGGATCCGAATTTTAAAAATCTTGCTTGCACGGATATAAACACTTTGGCTGATTTTAAGAACAAGTTGAAAATTTTTCAACAGTTACGTGACGATGAGGAGAGGGTACGAGAGTCAAAACCAAAATTCGAAATAAATTCAAAATATGAGTTTAAGAATTAGTATGAAATTAAGAATGTTGGCAAACCAATTAAGCGAGATGTAGTAATTGCTGGTAAAGAAAACTGTCACAAAAAGCCACAAAATCACAAAAAGCCTAACATTTACACCGTTTGAACGATCCGAATGAAATTTTTCATAATTGTGTAAAAACAATCTGCGCTATTTTAAAAATCTGAAAGTCCACCCGTTCCCTCATTTTGAAGCGATTTTTCGCTGGTTTCAGCTCCATTTTTTTTCCCTGAGCTCTTTGAAATTGCCTTCACAACGGGCTTCGACTTTTAGTTTTACAGATATTCTGCTAGCTGAAATAAACCAAATTTGATATATGTTGTAAAGGATTACAAGATAAAGCTTTCCATCGAAAAGAGTGTCTGTATAGTTAAATAGTTCTACAAGAGCACTGAAAATAATTCCTATACAATATAGTCAATGGCAGGTTAGAGAAAAGTCACCAATGTTGGCGACTTTTGTGATAAATTGCCAAATATTGTACGAAAAAAATGAACCGAGACTGGTGATACTGGTCGTAACCATGTAATTGTAGCCTAACCACATAGGTACTGAATCAAGCCGTGCTAAAGTCATCATCCACAGTAAACGCATTTCAACGCAATATCTGTAGCACGTTGACATGACACAATTCCCTCTAAAATGAAATCTACGGTAAGTAATTCCATGGTTGCACTTGGTTTTTCATAATAATGTCGTCTAAAAAATCGCGAATGTTCAAATTTAGTAGCATTATGCTTTTAAAAGAAGCAAATATTGTAATAACTCGCAAAACCTGACAAAATTTACATCTAAAATCTAGGCAACCATGGATTCATCCACCTTTTTGATAAGGCAACCTAATACGATATGATTGGGAATAAAATAACCTTTCATTTGATATATAATTCGATCAAATAACAGATGAGGGTATATTAACAAAGTTTACTCACCTGTTTGGGCCTGGCAACTCCATAGTCGGGCAGAGAGGGAAGTAGGCAACTCATATTTTTTCAATTCGTTAGGGCATATTCTCTCAACTAATGCTCGATTTTCATAAGTAACAGATGGGGAAGTTGATCGAAAAAATTTAATTAAGTATTTAATTATTTAACACCATCGGTACGCGATTTAGCTAGGCAACCTATGTGCGATGTATCAATGTACGCCCTCCAAAAAAAGTATTCGAGCAAGAGAGAAATTTCCTACGTTGGTTTCGTATATTAAAAATTATTTATCATATAATATGAATTAGTCTATTTATAAATAGGACTTTCCAGTTTTCTATCAAGTTATGCGTTTTTCCAAAACTCAATTAGTATTCGCAAATCTAAAATAGGAAATTTTTCTCTTGCTCGAATACTTTTTTTGGAGGGCGTACATTGATACATCGCACATAGGTTGCCTACCTAAATCGCGTACCGATGGTGAAAAAAAGTATTCGAGCAAGAGAAAAATTTCCTATTTTAGATTTGCGAATAATAATTGAGTTTTGGAAAAACGCATAACTTGATAGAAAAATGGAAAGTCCATTTTATAAATAGCTTAATTCATGTTACATGATAAATGATTTTTAATATACGAAACCAACGTAGGAAATTTCTCTCTTGCTCGAATACTTTACTTGGAGGGTGTATATATTATCTAGAATATATTCTTTATCATTATTAAATAACAGATTAGGGTATATATTTCTTATATCGGATCTTAGACTAGCGTTTTCCCTAGTTGATTCGGGTTTTAACTGCAACACATGTTAATATTTTCATCAAGAATAATGTCGATTTTTTCAAGGAAATTTAATTACAAAATGCTTGGCATACTCACTAACCGAATCTATGCTTCTGTCAAATCAGTTACATTAAAAAAAAAAATATCGGAGTCTTTCAGGCATTCAAGTCAAGCTCAGAATGTAACCTCCCATGCTATTTGATGATCAAAACAGCTGCTATAAGAATTACAAGTCCTTTAAATGCTTACCCCGTGATGTATAAAATGCTACAGATACGTAAATATAAAAATTCTCTGACAGCTATCCGAGCGAAATTTTGAATCAGATACTTTCTCAATTAGTTGTCTTCAGCTGGAAGATTTTAAAGCACCAACATGAAATATGCGTCCGTAGTGGCTTTAAGTTATTTATTCTATACATTCATTACAGTGATGACAGATGATGTGAAAGAGCTGAACTGTCCTTCTGCAAGAAAAATTAAGCCATGTGTGTGCAAAGACACAGCTATGACTTGCGAACATATCGATAACGTTGAAACCTTGAGAAATGCATTCCGGAACGCTGACAGGCATGCTTTCTCTCGGGTAGTTTTTTTTTTCTTTTTTCTTTTCTATTAATTTATTGTAGTTCAATTTAATCTAGTTAGATATTTTAAATCAATTTCTCTTACTGCTTTTTTTCAGAAGTGATACAACTTTACGTCATAAAATCGTGCTAAATGAGCTAATGTTACTTCGCAATCAGCTTACACTGATAGGTTTAAGATCTGAATCATGGAGCAGCATTTCTACTTTTACCCATCCAATACCATTTTGATATGACATGTAAAAACATTTTTATCAAGGACGTACTTTAATCAAAATCGAAACTGATTTTTAATTTTGCGTTTAATTTTAAGTTAAGCGTAGTATTTTATATGTGAGAAATTCATTTAAAAAATGCATAAAGAAAAATAGTATGGAAGTAACACACTTATATGTTATGTAATAAAAGACAGTGTGTAAAAATTATTTTTCTATTTTAAATAAGCATCTCATAGAATTAACGGAAACATTTACATTATTTTAGATGGGCAGGTTCAAAAAATACTTTATGACTATTACACGTTATCGTCTTGAATGCTAAATAGCATTTTTTGTTTCCTTAAACTCGATAACGAATCTGCAAGTTACATGAAAGGTTTAGGTCGCTGCTGGCCAAACTAGATAAGCAAAACTGGCGAATATATTTTACTAGATAAATTCGAGGGTCCACTACTATATAAATAAATATACTAATTACTAAATAAATAAAGTGGCGCCTCCAGAGCCTGATTATGGCCAACATGAGCCAGGGTCATTGATAAATTTGGGGGCCCCCATCTATGAAATTTGTTTTATTTTTCATAGAATAGAATATTTCAGAATTACATTTGATATCGGGGTCCCTTTCGAGCTTTGTCCTGGACAAAGTCCCGATTTTCCCATGCGATACTAAGGCTCTGGGCGCCTCATGTACAAAAGGACAGCCCTGGGTAATCTTCCATGTAGCATATATTGGGCATAGTTTTTTATCCAATTATTGCGGTATCCGATGATTTTTTCATGGAGGCTAAATATTTTTTATATGCTTCTATTATCTTCCTTTGTTTATCATGCCTAAAATTGTGCATCCTTTTAGAGATCGCAGATATCCCACCTCTGTGGTTTGAATTCTGCTCATATGTTCGGCACCCAGGGTCCATAAGAGTTCTAATTTGTATCGACTGTCAAAAAGCTAAAAATTTCAAACTTCTCAAGCAAGCACACTGCGTTTCGATGTAAAAAGTAAATAAGGTTAATGATGAGCTGAGAAAAATATTCTGTTTTAAAGGATTTGAAAAACAAATTAAATTCTCTTAAAAATGGTAAAATCAATATTATTACTAAAAAGAATTTTTAATTAGCTTTCAAAATATTTTTTCAACTTTACTAATTAATATAATCATAAATATTCAGTCTGCTAGATTTCACGAAATTCATTTTAGCTTATGTTGTTGTTTCTACTATACTTCCTGTAGTTATTTTAATTTTGGCAGGCTTTTAAAGATTGAAGAGATTCATTCTTTTATTTCACGTATTTTATACACGTTTCCATACTTCACATCACTTGTTCATTTCCTACTATTAGGTCACCCTCACTATATATATCTTGTATAAATTTTCAATCGTTAATAAAATACTTTTTTATTCATCCACTCAAATTCAAATACATTTTTTAAACTTGTAGTGAATGACACTGAATGTTAATACAATTTTGTCCCAATGAACTGGATAATTTATCTACACCGCACCAAAGATTCTAAATACATTACCCTCTTTAGTCCAAAACTCATTAAACTCGCATATCTCAAAAACTATTAGCTCAAAAACTATTAGCAGGAATGTTGAGACTTTATATTCAGGATTGTTGTAACATCTAGCTGTGCACCTCCCTTTTCGGACCCATTCGACTCGATAGTTTATTTATAGGGCCGCCCAAAAGATTTTAAATACATTACGCTGATTAGGCAGAACTTCATTAAAGCGTATTTTAGAGGTATTAGGCTAATTCAAACAACTCACAAGTGATATATGCTGTTAAGGGTTACAAAATGAATTTTTCCATCGACGAAAGTATCTTTATCATTTACAGTGCTGCTACAGGAACACTCAAAAGATATCCAACACTTTACGGTCAATGGCAGTTTTAGGGACATTCACCTATTTCAAGTACAATACTGTCCTACCATATAGTTAGGTAATGGTTCGACCACGATCACTTACCTCCCTCAAGAATTACGCCAAAAGTCGCCAAGCTTGGCGACTTTTGGTGTACGTTTGTATGTATTTAACTCTCAAATCTCAAAAACTGTTAGTCGTAGAATGTTGAAATTTCATATGTATGATTGTTGTAGCATCTAGTTGTACATCTGTATTTTTGGTTCAGATCTACTGGAGAGTTTATTTACAGGACCACCCAAAAGAATTTGAATACATTAATGTCTATGGACATCTTTAATATAATACATTTGTTGTCACTCATTGTCTGGTCCATTCCCAAAATCTCGCCATTTCTCATCGACCTTGGCGAGTTTTGCCAAAATATAGCCAAATTTGGCGATAGTCAGTCTTTTGGTCCATGCCCAAAATATTGTCATTTGTCGCCGACCTTGGCGAGTTTTGCCAAAATCTGACCAAATTTGGCACCAAAAGTTATTTTGCATTTCACATAATTCAAAAACTTTTAACCGTAGAATATTGAAATTTTGTATTTATAACTATTGTGACATCTAACTGTGCGTCTCTCTTTTTTTTTCCAATATTCCTACTATTAGTTGCACTCTCCCTATATATACTTATATATTTTATTCAAATTTTCAGTCATTAATAAAATACTTTTTAATCATCCACTCAAATTCAAATAGTTTTTTCAAATGTTAATTCACTAATTAAATGTAATTAATCAAATTTAATAAAAAGTAACTAAAATAAAACTTTTCTTTGTTGACCTAAGTAGGAATTGACTTAATTCTTTATATATATATTACTTGTTTTTCCTCTTAGGTTATGATAACAAATTCCTCTTTAGCATAACTTCCACATGAAATGTTTGATTGGACTACCTTTGGATATTTAAGTTTGCACGATACTACAATAATCCAGTTATTTGATGAAACTCCAGAAAATTCACATTCAGTTAATCATATCGAAATGTTTGACATTGAAATTCAACGGTAAGTAAAATTAAAGGTATTTACTAATTTTTTTTTAATATTCTGTTCGAATGGATGCGAAATGGAATGGGCAAATCATCTGTTTATAACTGAAATATTGTAGATTTTTTGAATTGCTGATGACCTAGAAGATGCAAAACGTACTAGTAACCGGCACGCTTAAGCTCACTTTTAAGAGGTCATTGAACACATCGGTTTTGTTTCTGTTTATGTTTGCGTTTGCGTTGTCCTATTTGTTTTGTGAGCTTAGGTTTCCTCTAAAATCTGGTAAGACACGATACTGCATAATTTTTTCCACATTTTATTACTAATTAATTATTATTGCGACTTAATAATAACTTCAGCAGCAGATGTAAAAACTAGCTGATTAAAGGACTGAAAGGATAGTATAAATCTCTTAAAAATTCATTTTCTCTGTTACATTATATTTATACTGGGTGCTCCAAAAATGTTGACCTAGACTTTTATTTCTTTTCGACACATATTTCGACACATTATTTCTTAGCTTTGTATGATAACAAGTTCAACTGTATGATAACAAGTTAACTTGTGCACAGTAGCACTGGGCATTATCTTCACTCTGATCTTGCTCGTAGCCAGATTATAATATCGAGGAAGAGGCTCATATATACAACAGTGGAAGAGGCTCATATATAAAACAAGCTTTGATTAACTCATTTGTGCTTGGATATTTTTGCGACTTTCTTCGATTTTTACTGATAACAGAAACAATAGATAAATTTCTGATGTCAACTTCTTGAACAAGGGATGATTTCATTTAAAATCATTATGCATAAAAATTGAAATATCAACATACTACTTGGTCATGTTAAAATGTTTTGTAGAGTTGAGGCTCAATACTCATGAATAAAGGCTAGGAAAAATAAATAACGTTTTCGACTAATAGCGAAAATGCCGTCCCAAAAAAGGGACGCTAGGCATAAATACATAAGATTGTTGTAACATGTAGTTGTTCATCTGAATTTTTTGTTCCAATCTACTGAATCTACTGGAGAGTTTATTTACAGGACCTCCGAAAAAAATTTTAATACTTTAATGTCTATGGACTTCTTCAATATAATTTAACTGTAGACAGTCATTGTTTGGTCCATACCCAAAATCTTGCCTCCTGTCGTCGACCTTGTCGAGTTTTTTCAAAAATATCGCAAAATTTTGCGATAGGCAGTCGTTGGATCCATGCCCAAAATATCGCCATTTGTTATTGTTCTGCGCGAGTTTTGGCGATATATCGCCAAATTTGGTGATAGTCTGAAGTTGACGGTGGTTTCGGTTAGGTTGACAGACGCGCGATAAGACCAGCTTCACGCTTCGCCTGCCTTTTATTTCCAAGCACATGACCATTGTGCCATGTTGAAGCATACTTCATACTTGGAACCGACATATAAAAACGCGGTGGTTTCGTGTATTTGAGAAATAGTAAAAGCCCACTCAAGTGCGTAAATAAAATCTGGAAGAATTTCAGATTTTTGTATTTATTTATTTTTTAATTTTTTGAAGTTCTGCTAATTCAACGATCTCCATTTACTTTGCCTCGCTGGAAATATAAACAACCTGAGATGCGCAGATGCAAGACATGCACAGTTACCTAGTGTTCGTTGCGCCATCTGTTTGCATCAACAGCGTTATCCCACATTCTAAGAGGAGTGCCCCCTCCTATAAATTTAACTTCGTGATTGTAACCGAAGATGCGTATTAAATAATGCAAACATCCGGTTGCTATTTTTGGCGCACTTACACTGGTCTTATTAAACTAGAAAAGTACCCATTAGCAGAATGCAGTATCTTCATAATCATTTTATGAATAGAAATGTCACAACTAATGTCTCTTCCTACATTTTGCAATGTTAGTACTTGGGATCCCTACCATGGCCAACATAGTCTTTTATGGCGACACCGAAAATTAGCAGGGTGCTTACGTATATTCCCGGTGGTCCGCCGAGAGGAGCGATTTTTTGCCAAGGTAAATGCCAAGGCAAATAAAATTATTGATGGTTCCGAATACGATTGCCAACTATTTGCAGGCTGATTTCATGAAAAAATAATTTCGCGGAAATGACCGCCGGGATAATACGGAAGTAATATTTGTAGCAATCCTTACCTAAACAAATTAATAGCAAATAAAGTTAAAACAAAGAAACATGATTTTCGTTTAAATGAGTCCAATTTGGCCAACACTGCACTGACTATAAAGAACAGTAAGGTATGGGGCGACAAATGTGGCCGCCTAGGAGGTTAGTAATAATAAGTTTCTTTAACTAGTAATTTGTAATTTGAATAAAAAAACAACTATTTATTATCGCATATTCTTTTATGCGATGTTTCATGTTTTTTATTAATCATTCTTTATCATCGCCTATTATTTTTACTTTTTTTTTATTCGCAGGTACATTCGTTCCTTTTAGAAGACTGAGGATACTTGGTTTTATTCAATGCAAGTTAAGAACACTTAGTAGAAACATTTTTCCAAATCCATTCAGGGTCGTGATTTTAATGTTCTCGTAAGTTCATCATAAAATTTTCAGCATCATTTCTACTATTTGTTAAATGCCAAAGGTAGTGAAACCGTATCTCTCTATTCCATAAAAAAAAAATACGGACACTGCCGCCGCCGACGCTGTCTTCACATAATGTGAGCCGAAAAATCACATTTTTTTTTATATTTCGAAGTTGTAACAGCACGGAAAAGTTGCGGATTACATAGACAAAAAAAAATAAAAATAAAGAAAAAAAATATTAAAATTGGTTGTCATCTTCCGTTCGCGCATAGCCCTAAAGTTTAACAAAATATGAAGAAAACTTGATTTTTTGTGAATTTAGAAAAAAAAATAATTAGAGGTTTTTCTAATGTAATAGTTTGTAATTTCTTCAAATAGAACCTGAAAACACTTGTGTTTTAATGTTATTTTCATCAGTTGACATCTTCCGGTCGCGCATAGGCCCTAAAGTTTGACAAAATGAAAAAATACTTCATTTTTGCGATTATTTTCTTAATTTTTGAATTAGGCATTTTCGTAATGAATAGTTTGTAGCGTTTTCAAACAGAGCCTAAAAATATTGTGTTTATACCTTTGTCTTAGATCAGTTGATATCTTCCTGTCGAGCATAGGGCCTAAATTTTGCCAAAATATTAAAACTTTTCACATTATTACGATTTTTTTTTCTATCTTCAATATACTTTTATACTATACTTTACTTCTATATACTGTTGCACATAGGGCTAAAATTTGCCAAAATATTAAAAACTAGCTGAAATACCCGTCGTTGACGGGTTAATACTGCATGCAATTGTTCAAACAGCAAGAAATTTCGTCAGCATTGTAGGAGTACACAGAACTGATGTAGAATGTTGCCAAAGTAAAGAAAGCGAAGTTTTAATTTTTATGTATTGTTAAAATATTACAGGTTAGACATTAACTAAGTAATATCATTTCATTCGATTTATTCGTAATTATGGGATGCGCGAACGAATATTTACGCATATTGAAATAATTTTCGCAAAATATAATCAATATATTTGAAAAATTGGAAGTCTAGAATTTAAGTTGAGTGACAACCTATCATGTCACCAAATTTCGTTTCATTCCCTACAGTCTTTATTTCGTGATGCTGGAACAAAATTTCAGCGTTTTAAAACGATTTTCACAAAATCTCAAAATGTAATCAAAATATTTTAAAAATTCAACAAATATAAATTAAGATTAGCGACTACCTATCATATCACCATATTTCGTATCATTCGTATTAGTCGTTATTACGTTATGATCGAACACAAATTTACGCAGTTTGAAAGGATTTTCGCAAAATCTCAAAATCCAATCAAAATTTTTTAAAAATTCGACGCCCATGTTTTAATTTGAGTGACCAGCTATTATGACACCAAATTTTATATCATTCACTTCAGCCGTTTTTACGTGATGCTTGAACAAAGATTCATTCAGTTTTAAACGATTTTCGCAAAATCTCGAAATCTGATCGATGTTTTTTAATTAGATGCTTATAGTTTAAGGTGATTGACCACCTATCATTTCACCAAATATCATTTTTTTCACCTTTGCAGTTATTACGTGATGTACCCCGTACATGACGTACCCCGAACACAAATTTACGCAGTTTGAAACGATTTTCGCAAAATCTGATCAAGATTTTTTTTTAAAATTCGACGCCTATATTTCGTTGATCACCACCTATAATGATACCACATTTCATTTCAATCGCTTCAGTCGTTTTTACTTGACGGTCAAACACAAATTTACGCAGTTTGAAACGATTTTCGCAAAATCTCAAAATCTAATTCAAATTGTTTAAAAATTTGACGCCTGTGTTTTAAGTTGAGTGACCACCAATCATGATACCAAATTTCATTTCATTCGCTTCAGTCGTTTTTACGTGATGCTCGAACACAGAATTTACGCAGTTTAACGAAAAACTATTTTCGCAAAAATCGCAAAATCCCAATCATGATATTGATTTTTTTTTAAAATTCGACGCCTATGTTTTTAAGTTGAGTGACCACCTATCATGACACCCAATTTCATATTATTCGCTTTAGTCGTTTTTACGTGATGCTTGAACAAAAAAAGCGTCAAGGACCGAATGAGAGAATGCCAGAACGACAGAATGACAAAACGAAAGACAGACAATCTTTATTTTGAGGGTCGCCCGGGATTTCCAGATGCTTGAAACGAATAGAAATCGCAAAATTTTTGAATTCCAACAAATGTACAGACAAAAGTCTAATTTTATTTATATAGATTTCACATTTTTACGAGTTTTTTTTCTATCTTTAATATATCTTTTTTAACGTAATAGTTACAGTATTTTTATTTTGAACTAGCTGCGTGCCCGTTCTTCGCACGGTAGGAAAAACAATATTTTCCTCAAATATAATCGTAACTACCCGTGCGAGAACAAAACCTCAAAAAAAAAAAAAAAAAAATCAAGTAGTCCCTCTCTTGAAACTGCCGCGGGATATATTAATGTATTAATGATAAATTTTGTGTAATAATAGCCCGTGCCCGTTCTTCTCACGGTAGGAAACGAATATTTTCCTAAAGTATGTTCGTAGTGACAAAACAAATTATCAAAGTAAAAAAAAGAAAATTTCAGGCAACCCCTTCTATTCTGTTGAATTTAATAACTACCGCTGTATATATTAACGCAACGTAGGATTATAGTTTAATTAGTTGTAAGAATATCGCAGAAAAATGATGAATAGAACACTTTTAATATCACGAATCACTTAGCAATGTGACATACTGTGCTTTAATCTACATTAACCCAACAAATCTACTATTACTACCTTTTACTTATACTATCTGTTACTCATATTAATATTATGTATCTTCATTTCTCCCTCTTTAATGCTCAACTTAAAGAAACAGATTAGATATTTTAAAACAATGGTGCCTTTCTACCCTTTGGTGGTTCTTTAGAATTTATGCGCTGCCATTAAAACAGCTTTCCATATATTTTTAAGCATAATTCTTGTCAGATTCATTATCAAGTAGCCAACAACTCTTGAACACCCTGTATATACTATTTTTTGAAGTGTGTCAGCCTAAAAATATTGGTGCTGAATTTACACAAACATTAATGACTCTCATTATAACTAACTGATAAGGAAAATTTAAAATAATGATGATTACTGAATTTGGCATTCTTGCAATTGCAGTGCAATGAAGGTGAAACCAGTTTTACAGGCAAACATGAGATTGTTTTAAAAATGCGCAAATGGTAAATTTGGCTATTTATGCGTTATTGTGTATTGAAGGAGAAAGGAGTTTTACACGTGAAGTTACTTTAAACGGTGATGTATTTAGCATTTTTGAAAATAGGATGGTGCAATGAAGGTGAAACCAATTTTACAGGTAAATGATTTTTTTTGTGTAAGCACGATTTATAAATTTTGCTTTTTATCGTTATTGTGTACTGAAGGAGAAAGGGGTTTTACAGACGAAGTTACTCTAAACGGTGATGAATTTGGCATTTTTGAAAGTACGGTGGTGCAATGAAGGTGAAACCAGTTTTATAGGTAAATTAGCTGAAGTACCCGACGTTGACGGGTGAGTACTGAATGCAAATTTCTAAAAAGCAAGAACTTTCGTCAGCATTGTAGGAGTACACAGAATGGATGTAGTATGTTACCAAAGTAAAGAAAGCGAAGTTATAATTTTTATGTATTGTTAAAATATTACAGGTTAGAGAGTCACTAAGTAATATCATTTCATTCGCTTTAGTCGTAATTATGTGATGCGCGAACGAATAATTGACGCATATTGAAATAATTTTCGCAAATCTCAAAATTTAATCAACATTTTTTAAAAATTGGAAGCCCTAGAATTTAAGTTGAGTGACAACCTATCCTGTCACCCAATTTCGTTTCATTCCCTGCAGTCTTTATTTCGTGATGCTGGAACAAAATTTTCAGCATTTTAAAACGATTTTCAAAAATCTCAAAATGTAAGCAAAATATTTTAAAATTCAACGCCTATAAATTAAGATTAGCAACTACCTATCCTATCACCAATTTCGTATCATTCGTATTAGTCGTTATTACGTGATGTTTGAAGAAATATAAACGTATTTTGGAGAGAATTTTCACAAAATCTCAAAATCTAATAAAAATGTTTAAAAAATTGGACACCTATAGTTTATGTTGAGCAACAACCTATCATGTGACCAAATTTCATATCATTCGCTTTAGTCGTTATTACGTAATGCGCGGAACAAAAATTCACTCAGTTTTAAACGATTTTCGCAAAATCTCGAAATCTGATCGATTTTTTTTTTAGATGCTTATAGTTTAAGGTGATACCACCTATCATTTCACCAAATACCCTTTTTTCACCTTTGCAGTTATTACGTGATGTGCGAACACAAATTTACGCAGTTTGAAACAATTTTCGCAAAATCTCAAAATCTAATCAAGATTTTTTTTTAAAAATTGATGACAATGTTTTAAGTTGAGTGACCACCTATCATGATACCAAATTTCATTTCATTCACTTACGTGATGCTCGAACACAATTTTAAGGAGTTTGGAACGATTTTTGCAAAATCTGAAAATCTAATCAAGATTTTTTTTCAATACACTGCCTAAAGTTTAAGTTGAGTAACCGCCAATGATGATACCAAATTTCATTACAATCGATTCAGTAGTTTTTACGTGATGCTGGAACACAAATTTATGCAGTTTGAAAGGATTTTCGCAAAATCTCAAAATGTAATCAAGATTTTTTTTAAATTCGACGCCTATGTTTTAAGTTGAGTGACCACTATACTCTTCTTACACTACAAGAGTTTCAGTGTTATTGATTTTCCTACCCTAAATTAAAGTAGGCCCACATTCACGCTTTCTATCTCTAAGTGTAAACTTAAGGAAATGAGGTTGGGGTTTGAGTTGTATGGCGCACATGAAGTTTCTACCCGTGAACAACGTAACTATCGGCCATCAGGATGTGTCCCCTGCATCAAAGTGGAGATATCAGGAACATCGGGAAGCTAAGTGCGATAATGCAGGTCGTATGAATGACGGGCTTAGTTTTTCCTGGGTTCATAGCGAAGGTATATTGCAAAATAAAAGATGATCCCACCATCTTTTCTTCTTCCGTGGTACTAAAATATTCATGAAGCAAGATTTCAAACGCAGCTTCACTTCATAAATTCACTTGTTTAATTTTAGTGATAACCAGATCTCGGAAATTCCGAAAGATCTGTTCACAAATATGCCTAAATTATTGCACGTCTGGCTGGACGGAAACCGTTTAACAACTCTACCCGCATCAGCATTCGAGAACACTGGAGTGTACCATATAAAACTAGAGCGTAAGTTTTGAGTATTTTTTAGTATGTATTTTTAGGAACTGTTGAAGATAATTTCTGTAACTACTGTATTTAACTCACAAATATATGGATTGAATTAGGAATAGATTAAAAGATGTGGTTAAAATATTAAATATTATGATAGATTAAAATACGTTCGTGTGTTCAAATCTGTCTAGTAAAAAGAAATGATACATACAGGTTGATTCAAAAATAATGGGACCAATTCCAGAGCATCATAAATTTTTATTGAATTAAGTTATTTACCTGAAATTTTCAATGTGGTTTCCTTTAGCATGTTACACTTTACGTAAACCTTTAGGGCAAGCCAAAAAAGTTTTTTTGACAATTTCAGGGGTATTTTTCGAACTTTCTCTTTGACTGCTTTTTTAAGCCCTTGAAGTGTTCTTACTTTGCGTCTATTTCATTGTTTTTTTGAAGTACCCCCATAAAAAATAATCACAAGGAGCACAGTCAAAGGATGATGGTACGCATTTCTCAGGAGGGATAAAATTAATTTTTGTATATTTCACCCGTTTTATAGTTGATTTTGCAGTATGACATTGCAAAACCTTCGTGAAAAACAAAGTTTCTTGAACAACAAAAACAAAGCTGGCGATCGTATTTTACAAAATATAAGTAGAGTTGGAACGGTATGCTTATGGCGAAAATTGTCGTCGCAAAAGAGTTGGCAAAGAAAGGCATTGTAAGGAACCAACAACAGCGCGAGACAGGAGAGACAATTGTTTTTATTTTCCTGCTGTAACGATAAAATTTCTACTATCACTGTACCAATGAATTTTTGCCGACTTCTGTGCATGCACCTTCTGTCTTTGTTGACTTTCATTCTTTACAATCATCTTCTTTGCAAATATTTTACGCCGTTAGCTATAGTCATACACGTACTGTCACATACAATATGAGGCAATTTAGGTTCTCTTACTGTGATTTATAAAACTTCTAGACATTTGAACGTTTTCACAACATTTATTTTACAAGATGTAGAAGACCTGCAGTAACCATTAACATTGTTTTCGGACATATCTTTAATTTAAATAATGAAAAGCAAAGGTTCTTTCATTTCTGGAAGATTTTCAGTTCAAGTTGAAGAGTTTGGTCTATGCTTCTTCTAGAATATAGCTAAAGTCATTCTAGAGCTGCCGTTCTGGCATACTGTGACTTTTCCAAATGGTATTTGATCAATGTATTTCGTATAAGATAATTACTCCGATATACAAATCTAACTTTAAGAAGTTTTTTTTTTCATTCCAATGTTCAGAGGTAGTTTTAGTTTTGTGATTATTCGAGTGGTTTATTTGGAAGATATGACTGTCTGTTAGATATCATTTATGACTGTTTATTGTAGTATTGTAGCAGGGTTATTTTTTTACAGGTAATCCACTGGAATGTGACTGCAGGTTAAAGTGGATTTGTAAAGATAAGAGAGCGTCCTGGAACCTGTACAGAGCCGGGTAAGGAAACTCTTAAATGCATTGACGGAGACAGATTTTAGCTGTTCAGCATGATTTCTGTGGTTAGAAAACTATCATCAAAAATCGAAATACTTACTTTTGTATTCTCCAACTGCCACTAAAAACCTTAAAAATCAGTAAAACTAGCTCCTCCTTATTATTATTCTAACATCTGAATCTACCACTCGGATATATAAAATTTTTTATGAGCATTTCTGCATATTGTCTCTGAATATGGGTCTAGATGCTCGCTTCCACCCATCTTCCATGCACTAATAACATCGTATTTTATTTTTTTAAAAATAGGAACAAAATCTTCCGCATTCATTGAAATGTTAAGCCCGAAGGAAGGGAAAACCATTATAAAAATAAGGCTTAGTATGAGCCTTCGGATACAAGCATATTTTCCTTGGGAATATTAAATTGACTCTTATAGTAAATATATATTAGACCAGGATAGTTTGAAATAAAAAAAAACATTTCTCATTGTTGACGAGTTGACAACACCCAATGACTTCCTTGCACGTTTATTAAATCAAAAATATTTTCCGCCCACTGTCATCTAAATCATATTTGTGTTTCAAAGAATATGATAATACTGCAGTATTAGTATTGCTATGGTTTAAGAGATTTTCTTGCCAAGTATATTCGATATGGTCTCAAGCTGGGGGTCATATTTGCAACAATTTCCTTCTGACATTTTAAACTTGGAGGCCGATATTTCAGCAAAAGCCGACTAAGCTTCATGAGGACAAGCTTTGCGAGAAGATTTTGGTGTTTAGCCCGAAGTAGTAATCCTACCAAAGACTTCAATGAATTGCATTGTAATCATAACACACTTACCACACACTCGACGACAAGCTCCATTTGGTCTGACCCTGTAAAATAAATTAACCCCAGACGATTCGCAGTCAAAAAAAGATAAATTGAAAACAGCTTTCCATATTACAATAGATCTGCAATACACAAAAGTTCCAAAATTTCAACGGTTTAAAGTTTTTTGAGTTACGCCTAAATACTCGAAATAATTTCTTGCTGCCAAATTTTCGGATATTGCGGCGAAACGCGCCAAGGCCTAACGACAAATGGCAGAATGTGGGACTGGACCCAACAATGACTGACTACATATGTTCTATATAGAGATGTCCATGACATTAGTCATAATGTATTGAAATTTCTTTTTGATACTGAACTCTCCAGTAGATTGGAACAAAAAATCGAGATGCACAACTAGATGTTACAACATTCTTATATATGAAATTTCGTAATAGTTTTTGAGATTTGAGAGTTAAATACATACACACGTACACCGAAAGTCGCCAAGCTCTGTGAGTTTTGGCGTAATTCTTGAGGGAGGCACGCGACCGTAGTAGGACCATTACCTAACTTATGTGGTAGGACGGTATTGTGCTTGAAATGGATGAATGCCCCTAAAATTGCCATTGACCGTAATGTATTAGAAATCTTTTGTGTATTCCTGTAGCAGAACTGTAAATGATGAAGACACTTCTTTTAATGGATAAATTCATTTTGTAACTCTTTACAGCATATATCACTCCTGAGTCGTTTGAAATAGCCCAGAACCTCTAAAAAACGCTTTGATGAATTTCGGCCCATTGAGCGTAATGTATTTCGAATGTTTCGGGCAGTCCTGTATATAAACTATCAAGTCGAATGGAACCAAAAGGGGAGGTGCACAACTAGATGTTACAAATATCCAAAATATGAAGTTTCGACATTCTACGCCTAATATATTTTAAGTTAGGCGAGTTTCATGAATTATGGCCTATAGAGCGTAATGTATTTCGAAGGGCGGTCCTGTATATAAACTATCCAGTCGATTGAGACCAAAAGGGGAGGTACAAAACTAGATTATAAAGCTGATGAACTACTTAATTAAACTAGCATTTGATAATTTATTCCACGAGAAGAATATTTTGAAAAAAATTATATAAACATTCCATTTCATGTGTTCAAAACAGAATCTAGAATAAAAAAATTACACTTTTTAATAAATGCGACGTATGTGAAATGTAAATATATTATTATAAATATATTATTTTTATTCTTTTAATTCCGTTTTCCTCTGAGAATGTTCATATTCTGACAAACTTAAATAATAAATAGATCAATATATCTCGGGCAGCCACTCAGGTGGTTTAGTGGCTAAAAAACCTTTCCATCACGCCTTGGGCCCGGGATCGAATCCGGGCATGGCTGTTAACCTGTCCGTCCCATCATAGGGGGTAATGCTGGCCGCCCATTGGGCTCTCCCATAGTAAAATTGTCAGTAAATCGGGCCTTAGTAGTGGCGAATTCCAGATAGCAAATGCCCGCCTATTGAAAAAAAAAATAGATATCTGGGGCTATTTCTCATCCAAATAGAAGGTATACTAAAATCAAAGATTTATCGCGCTCAACAGAAATAATTTTACCTTGATACTTTTTTAAGTTTACAAAACTCTCAGGGATTCAATTTAATATTTTTTTAAAACATTTCTTTCAGAAAATGGAAAAAAAACCTAATTTTTTTTAGGTAAAATTTTGTCCACAGAAGCAGTAAAAGTAAAAGTGTCATGATTTATACCAAATTTTGAAACAGACAGTTTCGAGATTTTTAAACTATTGTGGTGTTTTAATAAGTGACAGCTTAAAATAAATCAAAACTTGTGTAAAAAACAGACATAAAAGGTTACTTCAAGGTGTATGTTTATGTGTGTTTTTTATTATTTATGTGTGTTTTTTACACAAAGTTTTTATTTATTTTATCTTATAACATCAGTGTTTTGAGTGTTTATTTTCAAAGTGATAGCTTATTTCCTTTCTCAGTGTATTTCAAACACATAGTCAAAAAAAAAAATAAATAAAAGAAAAGATAGAAAATGATACGAATAGACCATTCTTTCAGTACATTTTCTATGATTTTCCATTGTGGTTTTCATCTAAAAATACATTAAAACTGTAATACAGTTTCAACCAGCTTTTTAAACATACAGAACACACTCGCTGACAGTGCATGTTCAGCTTCTTGGTAATACACTTAATATTTAGTGTTTTTTATGTATGTGCTAGAGTAAGCGCATCTTAAAGAGTATTAAAATAGTATCAGAATATCCGGGAAAACTATCTACTTAATGAATAAAGAGAATCTTCAAATTACACAATCACAGAGTTAAAATGAATTAGAAAGTACTCATGTGATTGATTTTCTTTTGTTCAACAAAAAATAAAGCACCTTTGGAGAATAATTTTATTAGAGTTTTAGGAAAATATTTATTTTTAATATTAGATTATCAGTTGTATTGCAAACTAATGGGAAAGTTCATCAAAATTATGTCATTTAAAATGTATATATAAAAAACATCTCATTTTAAATACCTGAAAAATTATAAATTTCCTCTGTTGGCTTATTTAAATTGAAATTTTTAACTGAAATTAATATTTTTGGTACTTAGTGCAGTTAAAAAAAACTGATACATTTTATCAACATAGCTCATTGAAACGTTACATTTCTCATAAAAATCAAAAAGTAAATTTTCTAAAAATTCACGAGCATACGGATATAATTTGTTCAAAAAAATATCATTAAAACTCTAATAAAATTATTTAATCACTTTTGTTATTCAAATGTTGCTTTAACGATTTGAAATTATACGGAGTGATAAATGCAAAATTATATTTAAACTTTTCGTTGCAAAAATTTTTAAGGCTAGAAACATTACGACCGCCCAATTTTAAAACACAGAAAGGGACAAATTTTTAAAAATGGATTTTTTAGCATTTTTCTTTCTAAGAGAGTCGTGTGAACATGATTTACTTGGTACTTTTCAATAATTTAATTTTTTCGTAGAGATATCAAAATGGATAAACCTAGTAAGTGTTTTTTTTTTCAATTTGACAAATTTAAAAAAAAGTAACACTTTCAATAATTTCCCCTGAAAGTGAATCTCTGAAAGTGAATGATAAGACTAATAACGGATTAATAGAAAGTATTGAAGAATAGATTCATTGGTAAGAATATTGTAAGTTTTCATAATTGTTTATAATTTTTCATATCCTTTGTTAAGTTAAAATATATTTAAAAAATGCTTGAAATGGCAAAGTTATTTTATCTGGTCATGTTATCAGAAAGTAGTTATTTTATTTACTTTGCGCTTATAGATTTCATTGTGAAATAAAACCAAAGTATATAATTGTATTTATTATTTAATGTTAATTGCCGTTATTACATAAATATTTATTGTAATACATTAAGACATAATACAGCGTATATCATTGGAAAAAATTAAATTAGAAAATCACACTAGCTTTCAATTAATTTGTTTTCTTTATTTTCTGTTCATCGTTTAATTGCTATTAATTATTAATAACCAAATGTTTTGAGTAAATAAAAAAAAAACTGTCCCTAATATTGTTTTTTATCTACAAAGTATATTCCTCTGATTTATTGCACAAATCATCAATTAATAACCAAGTAAGTGCACTTACTGTGTTTTTGAATTGGTCAAACATAATTTTTTTTTCACGATCCAACAACTTTTGAACCTAGTAAGGGCAATAAATATCACAACACAAGTAAAAATGATATATAATTTTTTCTACATGTTGTCATGTCTGTTACAATAATCAACGGTTTATTTGTTGTGCGAAAATACCATTTCGTGTGGCTAAAAGAAAATAGCTTTTATTGATTTTCTGGAAATTTTTAAATTTGTCCCTTACTGTATTTTAAAATTGGTCAGCTGATTACTTTCTTAGTAAATGATATATTTAGTAAAAAATATGGAAGAATCCATTATGCAATTTTCATGTACAGCAAATTACAGTAAACGTTATTCGTAATCATTTGATATTCGTAAATTGACTGTACAATGATCGAAACCGGAACAAAGGATAAGTTTTTTTTTTTTTTTTCATTTTTCCACAAGTATACATCGTGTTATGCAAAGTTATAGAAAAAAATTAATCCAGAGTATTCTGAAATTTTAATTTGACAAGTACTGCAAATATCTCTTCACAATATACGTCTAACTTCTGGTCTCTCTTCCAGATGTTTGATGTTTTTCTAACTGAATTGAATTGCAAATGCACTATTCTAATTAAACATTATTTAGTTTTATATCTAAGTTAATAAGAAAAAGAATTTGCACAGTATAAATATTTCGTTTGCGTTATACAGTACCAAACAGAAAAAAAAATCAATCCATGTCTTGAGTTCTAATTGTCACAGAAAAAAGCGCTTTTTAACATTTTGTTTAAAGTTAAATGTCTCCTCCTTTTTAAAAAAATGACTTTTAGAAGTTATTTGGACGTTTACATTTTATTTCCAATGCCACATTATTTTTTTATACCTCATTTGATTTCGTAAGCGTTGTTAAGCTTTTACATGAAAATGTGTTTTTCTGGTCTAAAAAATGGAAGAAAAGAATGAAAGCAACAGTTACAATCTCATACGAAAGCTGGATATTACAAAGCGGAGAAGGGTACAATCACACAAAGAACTGATCTTTTAAAGTTCTTAAGATTCGAATAATAAAAATATATGATTATGTAAAAATTAAAACATGAACCTTTAAAATACTCTGATTTAAAACGCTATATTTTTTTATAAACCACATAAAATTCAAAAACAGATTCTCTGCACGGTTGGAAATGAATATTTTTCTTATACGTGTAATTCGAATGTCTAATGATCTAAAATTAAAAAAAAAAATCAAACTTATTTGACTCGTGACGTCAAAAACACAAACCCAAAATGGAATAGTTTTGGTTAAGCCACAGCTACACAGCGATTATCTGCCTAAAGAGAAACAGGGGGAAAGAATTGGTCGGGGATCTTTTTAAGCGGTTCTGGCGCGCTTTCGTGTTGCAAATTTATAAAACTACCCGAAACCCCGATTGATCGATAGTCGCGCGATAAATAAGAACTTGGAACTTTCACACTTCATTCACCTACCAATAAAGAAGATTACATCATGAAGATATGAAGGTACAAAAGTGAATGCAATTTCAGACTGGTTATATAAAACTGTAGTCGATTACTACCCGCGATTTTCCGTCAATGCATAATTACTTTAATATTCTGTCTTTAATAAAAATGCAATAACAGAATTTAATGCTAAGTTGTCAGTCTACACATTCAAACAAAAACTAATGTCACTTCTAGAGTTTCCGGTCTTGTAAAATGAAAATACATAAATATGAAATAAACAGAAATCATCTCTAGGCATTTTAGGTATATCGGAATCCCTTATATGAAAAGATTCAGCACAAATACCATGAAAAATACAATTAATTTCACCACGTATTTTGCATTCATTACAAGTGCTTTTTTTGCACTAAATTGCAATATCAATCTTCTACACAATATATATCCTAAAATCTTTGGTAATTTATATATGATTTTCATTTGATATTCTCGATTTGTAATCCTCTGGTGATTATTTGGTCATTTGTGAATGCACAAAAGTGATGATGGTTTCCCATAAAAGATGGATTAGAAAGAAATTCTCATTCTAATGTCTAATCTATGGCAGATTGTTATATTTAGTATTGTGAAAAATTTCATTTCGCCGAGTTGGCAAATATGCGACCTGTACCAAAACCGAACTTCACAATATTTTGACAAGCGTGATATAGATATTTATCCCATTTCGGAAAAATACTTCAAATGAAATTTTAAACATCTGTTATTCAAGCGAACTTGTATGAAATTTAAAAAATTTCCACTTTAAGAAACACATTTTGACTTATTTCGTTCTTATGGCTTTTAATTTGCAGTAAAACTGATGTAATTTACATGCCGTTTCATGTTTTCAAATGCAAGCGATTCTGCTGCAGTAATACCATTTCTGCTTTATTTCAAAAGCATAAATCATTTTATACGCACGAAACTCATCAAATATCGCAAACTAAAAGCGGTTTTTGATTAATAATTAAAAAAGGAATTAAGATCGTAAAATTCTGCTTTTCTGCGGTTCACATTATCGAACTCCTGGGATTATATGTTCATTTTTTCAGTTCCGCGTGTTGTCTATTTGTCTAGAAATTGCACACATACATATTTACAAACATTCACATTATATATTTTCAAAAATCTATAGTTAATCTAAAGTAATCTATAGTTCTGTGTGCTATTTTATTTTAAAACTTTTTTTTCATTATTGGTAGTCATAATTACTTTTATATCTCTTATTTTTCCGATAAGGAACAATTCACAGTTATTTTCAAATGAAGGAACTTTTTGCTTTTTGGTGAGGGTAAAATGAAACGTTGGACACTTTTCCAAAATTCTATTTTTTCATTACTGAGTGCTTGTTTAAAATATTTTTAAAATGTGTTTACGATGCACAGTATAGAGTAAAGCGTACTAGTAAAGGTCTGATTATTTAAAAAATTTATTTTTGTTATTTTACACAAGTTTTGGACTTAAGGAGATCATTTTAGACTATCTTTTCCTACTTAAGGAATATTTTTTAACCTAAGATTTGCATAAAAAGAATAATCACCCTTACTGCAATATGTAAAGTTACTACATTAAATATAATTACATGAATAAGATCAGAAAGTTACGATGCAAAAGCGCATCATAATCTATTCGCGTCCCCATTTTTCTTCCTTATGCCTTTTAGTTGGAAAGTTTAAGATTATTAATGAGTGTGCCGTATTTTTCAACATTCTTCCATAAAAAAATTCTTTGGAATCGAAATCTATAATAAAATCGCCTGCTAAAACTGTTTTAAAATTTTCGCCAAGCATATTCTAACTACACTTCACAATAATAAATACTATTTTGAATGTGGATCATTATCCATGAGCGCACCCGGTTTGTCTTTCTTGTTACTCAAAGCATTTCTTCAGAACTGAAATCTATGTTAAAATCACCTACCAAGACTATTTTACAATCTTTGCCAGGCATATTCTAACTATACTACGCCTTTTCAATAAACTGCTGCATTTGCCAGTTTCTAGCCAAGTTTCGAAGATATCGCCAAGCTTGTTTCAGTTTTGAGGACTTATTTATTGTCACCAAACTTGGGGATAAATCATCAAAAATTACGAGCTTTGGCGACTTTCAACAATCCCCCCTCCCTTCCGCGCTATGAACCGTTTTGGCACATTTGAAAAGAGCCTCGCCGTGATAAACCGTGTAGACAAGTTGCGTCGACGCAAAAGAAAAAAAAATCTGATGTGTCCAACACATGACTTCCTTGCACGTCTATTAAATCAAAAATGTTTTTTACGCACTTCCTCTAAACTTATTTGTTTGAAAGATATAAAATATCAATAATAGTAAGATATAGCGATTTCTAGCCAAACATTTCGATATCGCCAAGCTGAGTTCAATTTGAAAGATTTCTTTCTGACACTTTATTTGGCGATATTTCACCAAAAGCCGACAAACTAGAGATAGTTTGCGAGATTTTGGGGATAGCCAAAGTAGTCATTGACCACAGACTTTCAATGAATTGAATGCATCCATACACCTTAATGTATTTAAAGTCATTTGGCTCACCCTGTAAATAAATTCCCAGTCGATTGCTGTCAAAAAAGATATTGAAAACCGTTAGATATTATAATATAGTTCTAAATACAAAAGTTCAAAATTCTACGGGTTGAAGTTTTAGAATTATACAAAATACGAAATAATTTTTGGCGCCAAATTTGGCGATATTTCGCCGAAACTCGTCAATGTCGACGACATTTGGCGAGATATTAAGCATGGACCAACAATGACAGATTATCGCCAAATTTGGCGATATTTCGCCAAAACTCGCCAAGAACGATGACAAATGGCGATACTTTGGGCATGGACCAAACGACTGACTATCGCCAAATTCGGCGACATTTCGGCAAAACTGCCAAGGTCGAGGACAGACGGCGAGATTTTGGGCATGTACCAAACAATGACTGTCTACAATTGTATTATATTGAAGATGTCCATAGACATTAAAGTACTGAAATTCTTTTCGGTGGTCCTGTAAATAAACTGTCCAGTAGATTTTAACCAAAAATCGAGATGCACAACTAGATGTTACAACAATCTTATATATGAAATTTCATAATAGTTTTTGAGATTTGAGAGTTAAATATGCACACACGTACACAAAAATGTCGCCAAGCTTGGCGACTTTTGGCATAGTACTTGAGGGAGGCACGTGACCGTGGTCGGACCATTACCTAAATTATGTGGTAGGACGGTATTGTGCTTGAAATGGATGAATCTCTTAAAATTGCCATTGACCGTAATGTATTGGAAATCTTTTGAGTGTTCCTGTAGCAGAACTGTAAATGATAAAGACACTTTTTTTAATGGAGAAATTCATTTTCTAACTCTTTACAGCATATATCACTTCTGAGTTGTTTGAAATAGCCCAATACCTCTAAAAAACGCTTTGATGAATTTCGGCCCATAGAGCGTAATGTATTTCGAATCTTTTAGGCGGTTCTGTAGATAAACTATCCAGTCGAATGGAACCGAAAGGGGAGGTGCACAACTAGATGTTACAACAATCCTAAATATAAAGTTTCAACATTCTACGCCTAATAGTTTTTGAGATATGCGAGTTTAATGAATTTCGGCCCATTGAGCGTAATGTATTTCGAATGTTTTGGGCGGTCCTGTAGATAAACTATCCAATCGAATGGAACCAAAAGGGGACGTGCACAACTAGATGTTACAACTATCCAAAATATGAAGTTTCGACATTCTACGCCTAATAGTTTTTGAGATATGCGAGTTTAATGATTTTCGGCCCATAGAGCGTAATGTATTTCGAATCTTTTGGGCGGTCCTGTACATAAACTATTCATTCGATTGCGACCAAAAGGGGAGGTGCACAACTAGATCATAGAACAATCCTAAATATCAAATCTCAACATTCTACGACCCATAGTTTTTGAGATATGCGAGTTACATACATACGTACGTACGTACGTACGTACGTACAGACGGCATGGAAAAACTGACCACAATAAACTCGCCGCTGGTCAAAATGAGTTGCAGACGCGTTAATATGATCGTGCATGCTAGCCTACGATGAGATGCATCGAAAAAAATTTAAAAATTCAATTTAGAGGTAGTCAAAATCGGTTTTTTTGTCGAAATTTGGCCCCCGAAATTTTTCGGGATCACATTACTTCCTTATACTACGTACAAGGAAGTAAAAAATTGATGGATTTAAATACCACCGAAGTGCTAAAAATAATGACAGACTCAATACGTGCTGCAGACTTGATTCTACAGATAATTTCGTTAAGTATTAAGGATGCTAACTTCAAAAGCATAACTACATTATTTCCCCCCCCCCCCTCTTTACATATCTATGAACTTTTTATGTAACTAAATTAGAATTCAACTGAAGTAGCTCTGACTAGGAAAGAAAAGTAAAAACTTCCAGGGTGTCTGCATTTACATCTGGGGCAGACGTCGCTTGCAAAAATGAATCAACCTTTCCAATTTTCTGCAGCTGGGTAATTTTTTTTTATTGCATTGTTTTTGATTTAGTAGAAGACGTACTTGATCTTTAATATTCTACATTTCAATGTGAATTTAAAAAAAAAACGGAAATTGGAATAAATCTTAGAATATACCAGCTGCAAAATTACGTACACCTGATGCGATCACGTTAAAAAAATTATTGTTGCATAATTCTTTCGCTACTTCAAAGGATCATTTTTAGCACTTGAGTGCTATTTCGCTCGATCACGGTTTTTCTGTAGACACGATTTTCCTACAATTAGCGCGTCGTGTCACTTTTTAATTTTTATAAATATACTTTGAGTATAGTTAGAAAATGCCTGGTGAATATTGTAAAATAGTTTTACTAGGTGATTTAAATATAGTTTTTTTCCGAAGAAGTGTTTTATAGAACAGAGAAGATAAATACCGTAAACTCATAGAATACGATACACTTTCCAATAGGTATTTATAAAGGTGAAGATTAGTTTGATTATGCCTGGCGAAAATATTTAAACAGTTTTGGTAGGCGATTTTAATATAGATTTCTATTCCGAAGAAGTGTTTTATGGAACAAGGAAGGAAAACACGGTACACTCATGGATTCTGATGCCCATTCCAAACAGTATTTAAAATGTATACGCGATATAGTTGAAATATGCCTGGCGTAGATTGTAAAACAGTTTCGGTAGTCGATTTTAAGATAGATTTCGATTCCAAAGATGTGTTTCATAGTACAAGAAAGAGTTGATTCCTATTTTAACGCCCCCACTCTCGCTCCCCTAAAAAATCCCACCACGCTGGCGAGCTCTGCAGTCATGGGTCTCTAGGAGTTATGCACAAGTTTCAACGCTCCCAAAAGAACTAGAAGAAAACTCTTCCGAACTCTTTTAAGTGAACATAAAATAGCGATAAACGGTTAAGGAATTTGAAGACAATTAACTATAAAAACTAAATTAATTGGCAACCCAAAAGAAACAAAAATGTAACGGCATGCTGTACTTACAGGTTGTTCCAAATCGCCGTTCTAATTCTTTAAAGACATTGCACATAAATACC